>JACXGI010000544.1:64218-130031 GCA_016801175.1 Esox masquinongy
AAATTGCCTGGTATTTGGAACTGTTCATAATTCCCTCCACCCTGACTAAGGCCCCGGTTCCAGCTGAAGAAAAACAGTCCCAAAGCATGATGCTGCCACCACCATGCTTCACTGTGGGTATGGTGTTCTTTGGGTGATGTGCAGTGTTGTTTTTGCGCCAAACATACCTTTTGGAATTATGGCCAAAAAGTTCAACCTTAGTTTTATCAGACCATAACACATTTTCCCACATGCTTTTGGGGGACTTGATGTTTGTTTTTGCAAACTTCAGCCGGGCTTAGATGTTTTTCTTCGTAAGAAAAGGCTTCCGTCTTGCCACCCTACCCCATAGCCCATTCATATGAAGAATACGGGAGATTGCTGTCACATGGAGCACACAGCCAGTACTTGCCAGAAATTCCTGCAGTTTCTTTAATGTTGCTGTAGGCCTCTTGGAAGCTTCCCTGACCAGTTTTCTTCTCGTCTTTTCATCAATTTTGGAGGGAAGTTCAGTTCTTGGTAATGTCTCTGGTGTGCCATATTTTCTCCACTTGATGATGACTGTCTTCACTGTGTTCCATGGTATATCTAATGCTTTGGAAATTCTTTTGTACCCTTCTCCTGACTGATATCTTTCAACAATGAGATCCCTCTGATGCTTTGGAAGCTCTCTGCGGACCATGGCTTTTTCTCTGAGATGCAACTAAGAAAATGTCAGGAAAATCCTACTAGAACAGTTGAACTTTATTTGTAATTAATCAGAGTCACTTTAAATGATGGCAGGTGTGTAATGACTTCTATTTAACATGAGTTTGAATGTGACTGGTTAATTTTGAACACAGCCACATCCCCAGTTATAAGAGGGTGTGCACACTTATGCAACCAGGTTATTGTAAGGTTTTTATTTTTCATTTTTCCTCCTCGAAGATTTCAGTTTGTTTTTCAATTGAATTGTTCACAGTATAGGTCACATTCAAAGTGGAAAAAGTTCAGACATGATTTATCTTTGTCTGATTCTTTTACATCACAATAACCTGGCATTTTAACAGGGGTGTGTAGACTTTTATAGCCACTGTATGTCAGGGATGCCATTACAAACAACTTGTATCCAAGGCCAATGTAAAGAGTACAAAACCTGGATCCCTGAGCAATGGAGAAAAGTATTGTCTGATGAGTCACCCTTAACCCTATTTCCTATATCCAGACCAGTGTACGCGTGGAAAAAGCCAAGGGACGCCTTCAGCCCACAATATCTGCTGCCAACTGGTAAACCTGGTGGAGGATCCGTAATGGTGATTATATGATCCCAGGTAGAGCTAAGCAGGTAAGAAATAGCTTCACCAACATTGCCAAGCATGAACGCAGACCACCAACCACCCTGAGACAAGGCCAAATATAGCCCTCAGAGGTCTCTCCCATCTAAGAAGCCCTAGGGTAATAAGCCGGACAGTAAGGTCACGTTAGTGACTCAACTCACAAATGTTGAGTATGACAAACAAGCCTGACATGACAGGATGCACACTCTTAGGTACAGCATGGGGGAACAAGAGTATGTCTTACAAAAACCAAGCACTGCATTCTACATTACTGAGCCCATCTCAATGGGTCAATGTGGTAGTGGGACCCACTGAGGATGTTTTGCCTCAGGACCAGTAGAAGTTGTCATAATGGAAGGAACCATGACTTTTGCTTTGTATCAACAAATTCTTAAAAAGAATGCCAGGTCATCTATCCTAACATGAAGCTAAAGCTAGGTCATGGTTCCTTAAACTGTAAACTGTACATAATGCAATCAGCACTATAATTCAAGAACATTTATCCCTTAAAATTGAGATGAAATGATTACTACGCAGAATGATACTGAATAGTTGTTTTAATGGTAGACATTGAATTAGCCTATCATTCATGAGCGATGGTAGTGGTGTTTTTGTGTTACAGTTTCATTAAGATAGTATATTGAGTTTTGTAGAGTACTTTGATGCTCTTGTAAACATTAATTTAGCTTTTGTGTAACTTTAAATAATTAAATAGCACCTTCCACCAAAGTAGGCTGTTTTTTATTAGTAGAGCAGAGACTGTGCATAAAGAAAATACACATGAACAGAATGTGATCTGTAGATGCCAAGAAGCTGATGGTAAATAGGACTAAAGATCCTGAAAAAGTTGCATCCAGCCACGGCAAAACAACAAACAAAGCCTAGGCTACATTTAGCCTGTGTCCTTGACAAAGTGATGTACTGATGCTGCCCGCTGCATTGCAGTTGACTGTCGTAGGTAGATGTATGGCCACTGATGAGGATGCTAAAATGATTTGACAGACACCCTCAAGCTTTTTCTCTTTCACAAAGGTTAGAAATATGCCAATTTATAATGAGTTTGTGCTGAGTGTGGGTGTTTGTGTGCGTGTGTGAGAAAGAAAAAAAGAGATGGCTTATTAAGGCAAGACCACTTTTACAGATGACCACCTCCTTGGGATGGAAGAAGGCAAAAAAAAAAACAATAAGATGATGGGAGTCCATATGGCTTTATTCTTAATTTCACATAATTTTCGAGCTACCACTCTGCCGCTTAGAATCCCTGGCCTTGTAATATAGGTAGGCCTTCTTAGGTTATACAGCAGGGCTGCAGTAAATTCAGACAGAATGGAGTAAAGTAAGGAAGGGATTTTAACAACATTAAATTTGATGAAATGAATTTGGAGGGGTCTGAAAATTAGTTAAACCGAACAATTAAATTATTAAATATACTGGCGCAGCAGTTTAAGACACTACATCATATAGTGTCAAGGTGCCACTGCACCCTGAGTTCTATCCCATGGTATAGTATGTCACAGCTGCTAACAACTGGGAGATTCCAGTGAACAGTGGATACTGGCCTTGCATCATCCGGGTTAAGGGAGGTGAGGACAAGCATTCCTCGTTTCATTGCACTCTGACTCCTTCTGGCAGCTTGGGGCCATGCAAGCTTAACTGAGGTTGTTGTCTGAAGTGTACACATCATTAGTCATCATTAGTCATCCTACAAATTGATTTTGCAAACTTCCTGAGCAGAATAAAAACAAGTTTAGCAGAGCAAGTTGTGGAGAATGCAGGTCCCAATCTTCAACTCTGAATTTTGATTCAGAGTTGAAGATTGGGACCTGCATTCTCCACAACATTTTATTCAGATAAAATGTTCTGGTTTTGAGTGTTCGAAAAAGTTCTTAATATTATAAAACCAGTGGTGGACATATTAACGTTATATATTGTATGAACTTTATATCAAGTAGAACAGTGTTTCTCAACCCTGCTCCTGGACGCCCCCTGCCCTGCATGTTTTAGATCTCTCCTTGCCCTAACATACCTGATGTAGCTCATGATGGACTTGATAATGAGCTGATGATTTAAATCTGGTGTGACAGAGCATGGAGAGAACTAAAACAAAAAGGGCGGGGGGGCACCCAGGAGCAGGGTTGAGAAATACTAAAGTAGGAGTACTTCAGATGTCCAGTAGTTTCAGTGTGGCTCATCTTTCAGTGTAAAACAATGACCTATATAACTCTGGTTAAAGGAATCAACAAACCTATTAAATGTATGAAATCCCTTTTTAAATCAGCAGTTGTTGCAGGAAAAAACACAAACGTCAAAACCTAGGAAGAAACGTAGAGAGGAGCCAGGGTCTCATGTAGCTGCAATGACCAGTCCTCTTCTGGCAGTGCTGGGAGATTAGGAATATATTGTTTTATGTATCACAAGCTTCCATGACAGGCAATTTTGGGATCTGCCATGTTTCATTGAAATGTGCAACCATGTGTCACCTGTAACAGCTGTACAAATGGACATTGTGTTTACGCATGACATCAGAAGTCAACACATAGGCAGGCCTACTGTATAATGAAAATAATAGTGGTCAAAAACAAAGCGTTGTCGTGTCTTGTACCGTATATGAAGATGTGCTGCCAAATTAACAACTGTCTATTTTGATTTTTTCTTCAAATTTTCAGATCCTACTTTTATTGTCTAACTACTTCAGCAACTTTCATAAGGCTGCCCCAGTGACCCGTCTGTATGTGGAGCTCAGCTGAGCTCAGCTGTGCTGCTCAGCTTAATCTCAACCGGCTGCGTTGTGTGCAGTCATCAACAGCACCCCCTCCCCCGCATCTTTCCCCTAAAGCCTCTCAGACCTCTTTGCCACTCCTGTCTGCTGCAAATGGTCAGCAGATATTGGCAACAACCTTGATATATATCAGGCTAAAAACGACATTTGAATTTCCAGCACTCAATTAGGACTTTTTGATAATTTCGCTATCCACTGCAGAGGCTATGCTTATATTTTGTTTTTCAATCCCCTTATTGTCCAATACCTAATTTCCAACTTTATCCACGGCCCTGTCTTATTGCAAAAACCCCAAACGGATTTGGGATTGTGGAAGATTGTCACAAGCCTTCCTCCAATGAGGAATATTGCCGAAGCGAAAATTACTACTTAGTAAATAATTGCTTGCTTGCCACTTTCTCAAACACCTATAGACAAATGTGTGCTGTCACCTAGCACATCAAGAATGTAGTAAACCCCTCATCTGAGATCAGAATAAAGCACATTTGCAAGGTGTCTCTACTGTACATAACGAATATTAAATTGCAGAATTTAACCTTTTATGGGCACAAATAGCTAGATTTATAACCAAAAGACCACAGTACTGTCTCACTTTAAAAACATACTATTACATTGAAGAACAGAATGTATGTGTTTCACAATAACTAAGCATAAAAAACCTGGTTGCCCCTACAAAGAATTTCACTACCGCCTGAAGTGAAATTTCTTCAGTTCGAATTCCACGCTGTAATCTCCCAATTGACTTGTGCCAAACATTATGAAAAACACATTACAGTATACGACTATCACCGGTAAGCACCCAAAAGCTCCGCCTCTATAGCAAAAAACGACCGCCTAAAAAGAAGCCATCGCTGATGTCTTAAGAATTCCTACCATGGACAGCGATCACGGAACGTTGCATTGCATTTTGAACGGATTCGTTGGTGCTATGCTACGCCGGTTTACTTTCGAACATTATGTAGAGAATATGTGATACCGCGAGAAATCGTCGAAGAGCTAAAGACTGGGCTGACGACAAAATGCCCCGCCGTGAAACAACTCAGCCATCAGGAGCCGACATCTGACTGTAATGAGATGACTGAAGGAGATCCGAAATCATTTCATCGCTTGACAGAGGCTCTTTCTGACTAGAAATGTTCCATTTTTTTTAGGACCTTACGAAATCAAATGGTGGTAGCCTGCAGCTTTCATCGCTATTGGGGGAAAACGTGGCAAAATGTGGCATGCATACTTATTTCACCTTCTAAGTGCGCTCCTTTACGCAACACAATTATGTAACTGAATTGATCGTGTTAACTTCGCATGAGAACCTGACAAACAAAACAAGAATGCAGAAAAAATAACAACCCGTGCTCTGAAAAATGTAAAGCCAGATTCCACTGCGTCATAAACTATAATCACTAGTCTTCATCCGCAATCTTTAGGCTATCAATCATAAAGTTATTAATGTTTGCGTTGTGACAGTTTATGAATAGCTTACTAGCCTGATTACTATCCATCGTTTATCTTTACGCACAAATGCCTGCATTGTAGAGTTTTATAGGGTGTAGGCTGTAGGTGAACTTGTCAGATAACTGTTAAGCTGCAGCCTAGCATACAGCCTACATTCTCAACGACGTTTGGTCAGAAGCAAGTTGTGTTTATACGCACTTCGCCGACACCGTGTAGACCATAAACCACGTTCACTCCCGCAATGGCCAGGGTGCGGAAGAAAGCGTGTATAGCGCTGTTCCTATTTACAATCTTTGTTTTCGGAACCATGATGGGCTTAAGAACCCTGAAGCCCAGCGATGGGTTCTCTGACCTGGCCCCGGGGTTGGTCCTCCTACCGATGATTGGAGGAAAGATGGACCGGCGCTCCGTGTCACAAGAAACGGTCTCCTCACCCGGGCAGGTACGCACCAAAGTAGTTTTATCAAACTCTGGGCCTGAAGGAACTATATTTTACGACGTCCACATATTTTACAGCGTGTGGTACGGAAACCCATCGATGGATGGGAAATACATGCACTGGGACCACGTCCTCGTGCCACACTGGGACCCAAAGATCGCAGCCAGTTACCCGAAAGGGAGACACATGCCGCCGGAGGACATCGGTTCAAGTTTCTACCCAGAGCTTGGTCCGTACAGCTCAAGAGATCCAGACGTATTGGAGTCACACATGGAGCAGATTGGAGCGGCTGCAGCAGGTAGAGTGCAAAGGTGCAGTGGTCATTCTATACTGAGACATACAACGTGTTGAAATACGCGTTAGTATACTTGCTGTAGTGCCTGTCAAGTTAACTTTAAAGTTGTAACAGTTTTAGCTTCATGGTACGTTTTGTACAGCAGTCTCTCTTGCGTTTTGATAAAGGTATTTCAGGACCCAGCTATGGACAGCTCCGCACGCTCGCCCTAAGAGCGCCAGTTGCGTTTTCCTACAGCATTTTAATAACTGTGTTATTTTCACATCCATTTATAAGCAATCTTGAACCAAGCGTTTAAGATAAGAAATTGTTTACTGTTAATATGTACATACAAACGGATGAAAGCCTAATGGCAAATAAAGACTTCTTTTTACACACGTTTTTTTTTCTTGCTCAGCAGAAGCACTTTAACTCAGACAGTGCCATGACTGTATTCAGCAACAGGCTATAATCTTAAAGCACAGCTCTGGAAAAAAATATATACTTTTTCAATAACACTGGAGAGATGATGCCTTGGAATTTATTAAGTAAACAAGCTTTTAAAAATAATTAACAGGACATCCAGTTGAGCCATGCTTTATCTCTGCTTGCAGCGGAATTGGTTAATGTACACAATCCGGAAAATGGCCGTCCATTCCCCTCCCTTCGACCTACACGGACACACTGTGACAGATGGAATGCAGAAAGGCCAATGAAATGTGGGCGAATCCATTTAATTTAAGCTGCTGCCACAAGACCCAACAAAAAATGACAGTATCATCCCTCTAGCGTGGTGATGACCACTCTATGGGAAGTCCATTAATAAAATGAATAGAGTCCATAACTTTGTGTGTGGTGCTCAGAAAGGGACATTTCACCCAGATTCGCAAATTGGTGTCCTTGCACTATCCCATACAGTGCCTCCAATAGTATTTAGACCCCTTCTATTTCTCCACATTGTGATCTGTTATAGACTTAATTAATAATTGCTTATTCATTTACTTATTTTTGCCATCAGTCTATGCAAAATATCTCATCATGACAAAGCAAAAACCTTTTTTTATTTGTGCCAATTTTATTGAAATAAAAAGATAAAATCTCATGTGCAGTACAGTGCAAGTCTTAGGCTGAACTGAAAGTCGAACTGAAGTCATTTATTTGGATAGTAAGGGTTCATTTGTATGCATATACAAATAACAAATATTATAATATATATATATATATATATATATATATATATATATATATATATATATATATATATATATACACACACATACACACACACACACATATATACATACAGCTCTGGAAAAAATTAAGAGACCACTGCAAAATTATCAGTTTCTCTGGTTTTACTATTCATAGGTATGTGTTTGAGTAAAATGAACAATTTTGTTTTATTCTATAAACTACTGACAACATTACTCCCAAATTCCAAATAAAAATATTGTCATTTAGAGTATTTATTTGTAGAAAATAACTGGTCCAAATAGCCAAAAAAAGATGCATTGTTTTCAGACCTCAAATAATGCAAAGAAAACAAATTCATATTATTTTTCAACAACAAAATACTAATGTTTTAACTTATGAAGAGTTCAGAAATCAATATTTGGTGGAATAACCCTGATTTTTAATCACAGCTTTCATGCGTCTTAGCATGCTCTCCACCAGTCTGTCACATTGCTGTTGGGTGACTTTATGCCACTCCTGGCACAACAATTCAAGTAGCTTTGTTTGATGTCTTGTGACCATCCATTTTCCTCTTGATCAAATTCCAGAGGTTTTCAATGGGGTTCAAATCTGGAGATTGGGCTGGCCATGACAGGGTCTTGATCTGGTGGTCCTCCATCCACACCTTGATTGACCTGGCTGTGTGGCATGGAGCATTGTCCTGCCGGAAAAAACAATTCTCAGAGTTGGGGAACATTGTCAGAGTAGAAGGAAGCAGGTGTTCTTCCAGGATAACCTTGTACTTGGCTTTATTCATGCATCCTTCACAAAGACAAATCTGCCCGATTCCAGCCTTGCTGAAGCATCCCCAGATCATCACCGATCCTCCACCAAATTTCACAGTGGGTGCGAGACACTGTGGCTTGTAGGCCTCTCCAGGTCTCTGTCTAACCATTAGATGACCAGGTGTTGGGCAAAGTTGAAAATTTGACTCTTCAGAGAAGATGACCTTACTCCATTCCTCTACGGTCCAATCCTAATGGTCTTTTTCAAACTTCAGCCTGGCTCTTCTTTGGTTTTCATTGATGAAGGGCTTTTTTCTAGCTTTGCACGACTTCAGCCCTGCCTCTAGGAGCCTGTTTTGAACCGTCCTCGCCGTGCACTTCACCTCAGCTGCTGTTTGCCATTCTTTTTGTAGGTCACTTGATGTCATCCTACGGTTGTTGAGTGAAATTTGAATGAGTTGACGGTCATCTTGGTCAGTGGATAGTCGTTTTCGCCCTCTGCCAGTCTGTAGCTTTGTTGTCCCCAATGTCTGTTGCTTGACCTTGTTCTTATGAACCGCCGTCTTTGAAATTTTCAGGATGGAAGCAACCTGACGCTCACTGTATCCCTCTGCCAGTAAAGAACCTCAAGGCTCTTCCAAGAGATGGCCGTCTGGCCAAACTAAGTAACCTGGCAAGAGGGGCCTTGGTCAAGGAGGTTACAAAGAACCCAGTGGTCACACTGACAGAGCGTCAGGTTCTCTGTAGAGATAGGAGAACCTGCCAGGACAATGCCTTGGCATGAATGCCAAGCACTATGTATGGCAAAAAACAAGGTACCACTCATCACATGGCTCATACCATCCCTACGGTGAATCATGGTGGTGGGAGCATCATGCCATGGGGTTGCACCTCAGCGGCAAGGACTGGGAGACTGGTCAGGATTAAGGGAAGGATGAACAGAGAAAAATACAGGTCCTTGAAGAAAACCTGGCCATTGTCATCTTTCAGCACAACAGCGGCCTAAAGGACACAGCCAAGACAACACTGGAGTAGATTCCGGAAAATGTCCTTGAGTGGCCCAGCCAAAGCCCGGACCTGAACCACATTGAATATATGTGGGGAGACCTGAAGACTGCAGTTTACTGACACTCCCCATCCATTCTGAACTTGAGAGAACCTGCAGGGAAGAATGGGAGAAACTTCCCAAATCCAGGTGTGTAAAGCTGGTAGGAGGCATACCCAAGTCTCCAAACAGAATTAAGGGTGTAAATACTTATGTACATGCAATATTTCAGTTTTCTATTTTCAACAAATTTCAAAAATCTATTGCGTGGAAAAAAAAGAAATGTAATCAATTACAAATTAAGTCTATAACACAACAAAATGTAGAGAAAGTGAAGGGGTCTGAATACTTTCTGAAGGCATTGAATTTATACATTACATTGCCAAAAGTATGTGGACACGTCTTTAATTTAGTGCATTTGGCAAATTCAGGCTCACCCTTTTGCTGAGAGGTGAATACCATTGAGCACACAGCCATGCAATCTCCATAGACAAACATTGTCAGTAGAATAGCTTGTACTGAAGAGCTCAGTGCAGCACTGTCATAGGATGCCACCTTTCCAAAAAGTCTGTCAAAAAGTCTTTTTCCTCTGCTAGAGCTGCCCAGGTCAACTATAAGTGCTGTCATTGTGAAGTAGAAACATATAGGTGCAACAACAACTCAGCTGTGAAGTGAGAGGCCACAAAAGCTCATAGAAAGGGTCCACTGAGTGCTGAAACATGTAACACAAAGTTGTCTGTCCTCGGTTGCAACATTCACTACCGAGTTCCAAACTACCTCTAGAAGCAACGTCTGTGCAGGTACTGTTCGCCTGGAGCTTCATGGATTGGGCTTCCATGGTCGAGCAGCCACACACTAGCCTAAGATCACCATGCGCAGCACCAAGTGTCGGCTTGAGGCACGTAAAGCTTGGACTCTGGAGCGGTGTAAACAAGTTCTCTGGAGTGATGAATCACGCTTCACTAACTGGCAGTCTAACGGACAAATCTAAGTAAGGTGGATGCCAGGAGAACGATACCTGCCTGAATGCACAGTGCCAACTGTATAGTTGGGTGGAGGAGGAATAATGGTCTGGGGCTGTTTTTCAGAGTTTGGACCCAAACTCTGAAAAATGACATCATACAATCATATTCTAGACAATTCTATGCTTCCAACTCTGTAGCAACAGTTTGTGGAAGGCTCTTTCCTGTTCCAGCTTGACAGAGCCTCTGTGCACAAAGCGAGGTCTGTACAGAAATGGTTTGTTGAGATTGGAATGAAAGAAGTGGCCTTAACAGAGTCCTGACCTCAACCACATCAAAAACCTTTGGGATGAACTGGAACACCAACTGCGAGCCAGTCCAAATTGCCCAACATCAGTGCCTAACCTTACTAATGCTCTGGTGGCTGAATGGAAGCAAATCCCTGCAGCAATGTTCCACCATCTAGTGGAAAACCTTCCGAGATGAGTGGAGGCTTTGATCACGGCAAAGAGGGGGACAAACTCTATATTAATGCCATATATTAATGATTTTAGACGATGTTCAATGAGCAGGCGTCCACATCCTTTTGGCTATATACTGTATATTTGCCACAGCATGGAGTTTTTCATGCCCAAAAAGTGGAAAATTCTTGACTGTATCTTTATAGATGTTATGACAGCCATCCATTGCCTGACGTCCCAAACTACTTGCTTAGGCCAAATGCTACGCCTTGCACATAGATGTTAGTTACACCTCTTAAGGACTCCCTAGTTGCAGAGACTACAAAAACATCTGATTGGTCTCAGAACATGTTAAGAGACATTTGAAAATGCTTGATTGCTTCCATTTGGTATAGAAGATCCAATCCCTCAAGACTGTGTTTTTGAACAACACATTTTTCACTTGAGGACTGCAGTGGAAGGAGTATCTGCCTGAAATATGTCACAATACATCAGGCAAAACAATCAATGCTTTTGTTTCAGTTCCCTGGCAATGTTTCAAAAATGCAGATCATGTTCAAATAATCTGAAAATATCTAAAATGAATTGTGAACATCAACAAAGGCTTAAATTATATGAATAGCATAGGCAAAATAATTGTAATATTGGTACCATCACTTTGTGGCATTTGGTATCAACAAAACATTTTCATGCATCATGTTAAAGTGATATATAAGTAGCTTTTGGAAATTAAGCACAAAAAATGCCAGGACGTAGCTGGGAGCCACAAATGCTAGAACACTAGCGTTTGGAAACAACGCTCGGGAAAATAAACCATATCATGGATTGCTGTCATGCAATGTGCATGCTTACAGAGCAAGAATCCATGACATTTTATGTGTTGGTGGAATATTGCTTTAATACACAATGACACAGCTATTTAGATATTGTAATCAAATATTCCACAGCTCGTGATCAAAGAGGACATGAGTTGATGTATTAGCCACTAAGTGCATGCATACTTTTGGTGCCAGTGGTCTGCTGTGCTGGCTGCTTGACAGAAAGAGTGTTTGGAACTAATCCATCACCTCCAACTGGGTGTGGACAAGAATCTTCAAAAATCACCAACCACAACATAACATTTTTGGAGTGTCGAAAGAGTCACTGCATGTATGAAGAGGGAATATTTTGTCGTTCAGAAGCGAGGCATTACTCGTTGTAAATATAGGATATCTGTCAAAAGGGGACTGACTGTGTCCTGCGAGGGAGGATTTCAAATTAGCCATAGCAGTATACTTCCGTTGGAATACATAAATGTGTCTTGTCTGGGACCCTGGGTGGCACAGAGCAGCTGCATCATTGCAGCAAATCATTCAAATGATGGTCGCAGTATACCGACAATGCCTGGAAATTCAACAGAGAGCAGTGTAAATTGGTTCACTTGGTGAACCTCGGACAAGGCTGCCTAGGTCAGATGGCCTAGAGCTCAACAGTGTTAGTTGTCAGATGAGTGCATTCTCTTCCAGTGCATGTTTGCCAGGGAATACTTACCAGTGAGCAGTATGATAGGACACAGAAAGGCTTGGCAGGATGTACATCGGAGGACACGTCTTGAACACAAAATCGGGGATCGGAAATTAGGTAAAACAAAATCACTCAAAAATCATGTGTTGTGGTCTAGGGGTTCTGGTGCTGTCCTGGTACCCTCCAGGCCTGGCAGATGACAATGGAGAGCCCACTGAGGACCTGGTGCCTGCAGTCCTGGATGCAGCTCACAGACACAATCTTAAGGTAAGGAACCAATGGACCGAGCGACAGACATACGCTTTGCTTTGGGATCATTCTTTGGCATGAATGACTTTTGAACAAGAATGACACAAGTGTTTTGGTTTCTCACAAAGCAACACAACCACCTGGAAAACCTATCCTAATGCTGTACAATACAGCCGTTATACACAATAGTATACGATTGCCTAAACAGTTGACAGCTGATACGTAAAACAATATCCAGCTAGATGTACAAGCTGACACATCTAACTCTTTCTCATCTGTCATACACTCAACAGAAGCCCTGTTGTCTTACACTGGAGGGAGTAGAGTGGCGGCTTAGATAGAGGTCATTGAAGTGGAATGTTCCTTTCTAGATTCATTTAAGTTCTCTCCTGGGTACTTTGGGAATCTGAGCCTGGCTTTAAGAAAGCAGAAGGGGAGGGACAATGAAGATATCTTCAAGAGCAGAGGGGACACAATCAAGCAAAACGGTTGTTTATGGGACTGGATGAGCAGAGGAAAACACTGGGAACTCCGCATGACCAATTGCCAATTAGGTTGGAAAATGCCACGCCAGACATTCTTACTGCATTGATGTGGACTCGTTGGGTCCCCTCTGTTGTAACCAACTTCTTTGAGGCCAATTAAACTTTTAGAGTGCCCCTCCTTCGTAATTTGATACATGTAACATCAGATGGTAGAGGCAATTCAGATGCTCTAATCAAGATGCTCAAAGAACAGAACAATAGGCCTTGTGAGCTGTACTGGCTTCATCCGGCACATTGATGACAATACTGTGGGCCCATGAAAAATACAGCCAAAAAGCCAATTGAATGGTATATCCATTCATCATGACCGGCTGAACGTCTGTGAGTGTGTCTTAAACCTACTTCTTAAAGGCAGTTTGGCTGGTGCACGTACATATGTTACATTTAGTCATATAGCACTTTAGGTTGCGTATCTATCTGGGTGCCTGTAGTCAGCTGTGTGGAAGGGTGACTTTCTTGTGTGTATTAGTGTGTGTTTTTCAAAGGCTGCTCAGGGTGATGTGACAAGCTTCCTGTCTAAGTTGGGGACTGAGCACAGTGTGATGAGAAAGGCTTCTAAAGAGCTACTCTGTCTGGCTGCATCATCATCAATAATGTACTGGCAGTGTTTTCTCAACACACGGACACATTTGAACAGAGTGAATCAGCTGGTTAAGGTGTGAGCTGGCATGGTACTACGCTGTCATACAACATCGATAATCTCCTTAGAACAGAGGAAACGTTACAGGTTAAAGGGAAACCTAATTTTGTCAAGTGTTTTGGGACCTGAAAATACAGTGATAAACATATGTGAAAATGACCAATGCAGTCAGTTGGGAAGAATCAAATAAATACCACAATATCAAATGAATGGAAAAGACAAGCACCATTTTTCAGATTTGTTGTTCTTTTCTTTTCACATTATTTGGAGTAGATATAGCTGGATTTAAAGATCTAAGTGTCTGGCTGATGTATCTTATCAACTGGTACATTTGGTATCAGGTCCTAATGCAATTAATCCCTGTGATGCTTATAGACTGGGGTCAATAACTATGTAGTCACAAATGTATTCCACATACCAGTAGATTTCGCAGTCTGGATTTGGATAAAAAGTGCAATTGATGTCCTAAGTACGACCTCTAACTAACCAGTCATTACATTTCCATGTTTTTATTTAAAAAAATAAGATAATTCATATAACTGTTTTCTAAGGTTTGTTCTTGAGAAGTTTGGATGCTTCAGCAGTTTGATGTTAGCTAGCTGTTTGTTTGTTTCTGTTTTGTCATGTGCCTTCTGTAGGTAACTGCTAGTAAGCCTGTCCTGAAAAGGGAGCCACACAGCTGGCATGCCTGTCATGTGACTTCAGCAAAGCCTATGGTTGGCTAGTTGAAAACCCACTCCCACAAGAGTCACCAGTATACAGTGAAGGTTTACAGTAGCACTCTGCAGCAGTATCCTGTTCACTTGCCCACGTACTCCCACTCCCACGCCCACTAAACATAAGGACAATCTATTGTTGGAGTGCCTTCAGTGCACAATCTTCTCAAACTGCTGAGGCTAGAAAAATAAGTCTTGGCTCTTATTATTTTGAGCAACCAAGCACATTTTTAATGTTCTAATGCAAATGAGGCCCTCATTACAATCTCCCTGGTCTTTCCTGCATAGAAAAGGCAAATTAAAATGTATAATGCAAATGTGCCTCCATTTCAGACTTTTAGCAGATGCTTTTGTCCAAAGGGACTTACAGTAAAACATTAATCTAAGACAGTAGCTAGGTGGGACAAGCAAACAACTCAATGGTAGTAAGTACAGCTTAGTCAATTAAGAACTATCAGCAAAGTTGGCTCCAGAAGGAAAATTATTTTTAAATATATAATAATAATATTGCAAACATTCTTTCAGAAATGCAACAATGGAGGAGGTGGGGGCTGATCTAGAGTCTAGAGTCCCTTACCAAAATGCCTGTAAACGTGACATCAAATCTTAGTAATGTTCACATGATGTTAGTTTAGTATCATTTTAATCATCCACCAAGATATAAAGGCCAATAACTTCCTACAAATATAGTAAAATGCTTACTTTTTTTTCTTAATTGCCTCCTCAGACAGCTCAGAGAAAGCTATGGGCTTGCACTTATTCATTGTTAATATGAATAACAAGTTATACAATCAATCTCAGATGGCAACTGTCAAAAACAACCTTTATACTCAGATCAGAGCTGTTCTAGCAAACTTATTTTCATCCAGCCAAATGAGTGTGTTAATGTATTGATAGCTACATTTGTAGCTAATGCATGCTAATGTTACCTGCATGTGTAGCTGATAATAGCAATAACTTTAACTAACTAGTGTATATTGACTTCAAGGAACGCTACTAGTTTTTACTACTTGGTGGAAACTGTTTCATCGCTATAATGTTGCATGTTTGCCATGGCTCTCAAGAAACGTAATTAATTTCTGCCTGATGCCTCGGTTTTTTGGGAAGCTGAAAAAAAGACACATTGGTAAAGCCTCTATGACCAATGTGATAATGCCAGTATGATGTCAACTGTATTTGCAGTATGATGCACAAGGAGATCATTTGCATTAGATGTACAATTCAATGAGCAAAGCATTTTTATTGGTGAGTAAAACCGATGTACGTAGATAAGTGCATGTTTTCATTTTGTCTAGAAAATTCCAGTACTTGAAAAGGGGGTAAACTTATTTGCCCCTTTAATAACTATGATTATCAGCCTTGTGACATCATACAGTTGGCTAAAAGGACACTCCCACAAACAGGCAGAAACGTCTGGTCTAACAGAACTACCACACCATTTTAAACCTTATAGTATGGATATGTTAGTAAATCACTGGATCCCAAGTTTGGCTGTGGCACTCTATTATTATTATAAAAACCACCCCACTATGGATTTTACTTCAACATGGGCATCATGGATTCTTTGGCATGCATTCTGATGTATGGTGTGCCATCCTTCTGAGGGACACTTGGGAAAAAAAGGTGAAGAGTCATTCATTTCAGGTCTTAGTGAGGCCGCTTCAAAGGAAACGTGAAAGTAGTCCATAAATTATATATCCTATCTTTTGTGGAAACAAACAACATTGTCAAAGATGGAGAGGTCACTTTAGAGGGCACCGGGCATGAAGTGTTTGTTACTTTTGCAGGTGAAAGCCTGACATGATACGTGCTCAGTCCATCTATCTCTCTGTTTACCAGCAGTCCAAAGCATTTAAAAATATATTTAAATATACATTCAATTAACGGGGAAAACTGGAATAGTTTGAAATACCTTTAATATACAGTATTTAATGTAAACTTTATTAACATTTTATTAGCATTTAAGTATATATCAAACACATTTGAAATTATCCAAATTGTGAGAGTACACAAAGGTTCACAGGTTTTTATTTAATTATCTTAAAATGCTAATAAAACAGTTTACATGTAATACATTACATGTATTCAATATTGGGCCAATATTCAGATAACTGTAAATATATTCAAATAACAATCAGCTTGTGATGTCAGATCCATCGTGGGGCAACTTCTATCTAGGTTTGGGGCGATCACGAGGCTATAGACTCTTCAAGAAATCCATAGTTCAACACGCCTGGTCATGCTTACTCGGACCGTAGCTCATGCTGTGTGGGGGTTGTTGGTTGGTCGGCTTCAGAGTCAATTTGCCTCCCTGAACAATCTGGGCCCCAAGGGGCAGCCACTGCTCAAGTAAGTAGGACACGGTGTAGAACAGCAGTACCAAGGCCCACGGGTCGTTGGGCCACACTGTCAGGCACACTTCCCCATCTCCAGATGCCCGGCGCTGCAGCAGTCTTCCATCTCACAAGGCTGAATCCCTAGCAGCACCTGATTCTCATGGTGCACTGATAGTAAAGGGCCCCATTGAAATTCTGAGTACTTCATAGGGAATAGGAGGCCGTTTGGGGGCCCGGGGCCGGACAGGGTGTGCCTGCTAAATGACGACGTTGATGAATAGCTGACAACCTGGAGGGTAGAACCCTACTGAAATCCAACAGACTGACTGTTTTGAATGCTGAGTCTGGGTTGTTTAACACTGATTAGTTGAAATCCCTGCCCAAGGCCCTATTGCAGTGCATTCAATTGTAACCTACTCAATTCAGCCAATCCTATGCTCTGGTGTTAGTGATACAGCAGGGGCTGTCTGTTAAATGTTGAAATGCTGTTGCTTTGGTCTCTCATTTACCTATAAATTACTGCTGTGCAAAGGCTTTGTGTCTTGGGTGGAAAATTAGCTGGCAGTTCCAGCAGTGGCAGTGATCTGCAGTAGTAGTTGAGATGGTGACAGCTCTTGCTCTCTGGGAGTGATAATAAGCCCACCACTCTTGTCCGTCAATGAAAAGCCAGGCTCTAAAAACTCAAATGAAAGAAAAAAAAAACATTGCAGCTTGGAAATAATGTTAGAGTGTGAAAACGTACACTAAGGCACTTAGCTGCCACCATTAAGTGACAACATTGATTTTCTCCCCATATCTAAAGTTTATCCATAAAGGACAACAGTTTAAAACAGCCTCGCCTCCCAACATATCCCTAGCCAGTGTCACCTAATCCAATATCATGTTTACACTTGGCACCCATGGATTCACCCATAGCCAAGAGTAACATTATCACAGTGACTGTTTCAAAAGGTCCAGTAGCAACACACATTAATTTCAACTGAGACACGCCCCATACTGTATGGCAAGCCATTTTAACATTTATTCCCCAGAACTGCCTAGTTCATTATTCAAAAATGACTACTTATTACTTACTAGTAACTACTACAAATATTACCGTTTCCACTTTAATATTGACTGTTGATCAGATACAAGTACTTGTTGAACTACCTTTTCCAGTTTTCACTATTTGCAATTCCACTGTTAGCTGCACATTTCAATAGGCATATTTCAGATATCTCAATAACCTTCACATATTTAAGGTATTCAAAAGACATACCGGTAGTTAAGCATTTAAACGTATTTGCAAATAAAGTAAAATTCACATAAACTGACTAGAAGACCCAAGTATTTAAACATTTTCTTTGAAAATCCTCAAATACAAATTTGGTCAACAGTTTGGTTTGTCCAAATACTCAAGTAAAAAAAATAGTTTTTGTAGGATAGGGCTGTTGTGTATTGGCAACCAGGACAAAGCAGATGAGTAAAAGAGGTCAGTCAGGAATTGTATAAATCTTCAGGTAAGCATGATGGATCTACAACAAAAGCAGCACATTGTTTTAGCCTGCAATATTTGTCTGCCTCCATTCTGCTAATGGTTTTACCTATTACCCACTAAGTAAACCAATTCCCTTCAAGCTGGGCACCTGGGGAATCAGTTGAAAGAAATGTTGTCCACTTTGATCATAAATTATTCAAAGTTTTGAAATTTTCCTATTTTACTCTTAAAAAATAAAATGGAGGTACTTTTGTGTTTATTTTGTAGCAGGTCAGTTGTTTGTTTAGCAACCCTATTCCACACTGACAGATAGTCAGCTGAAATAGAACTATGATTCACTGAGATTTAGTGGGTGATGAAAGGCCTTTGGATAGATGTCAGGGTGCTTGTGCTGGCATAACACCAGCATTAAAACCATAAACCTCAGAGGTATTCTATGAACACAGAGAGGCATGACATGTAACCCTTATCGTGTGCTTTTTTTAATTAAATTTTATGGTTACATACTTTCTGTGCACCAACTTTGTCTATTTGTATTGGTAGAAAAATGAAGGTATCAGTAATTCATGCTTGAGAGCAAGGGGTTCAAATATCAGCCACTGTGGCATAATGTGAACTTTTGATGGAAAAGCGGGGGAGTTACATCCAATCCGGTGAAATTAGCTGTGACTGCATTATAATGGCTGCATCATAATGCATGTCTTGCTCCTGCTGCAAGCTTTTATTAGCTTTAAATTAGACTCAGGAGGATGCTGCGCAATGTCTAACTCCTGTTACCTTCCCAAATGTGAATACTCTGGTATTATTGTGAAGCTTGAGTCAGTTCTACTTTAGATTAGTGGTCCCTTAATTGTTCCACTCCGGCCCCCTTCTATTATTGGGTTATTTTAAATATTTGCAGTTTTAATATCTAATTTCCTGCAATTCGACACATTTGGTCATGTTTTGTGTGTTCATCTGAGTGTCTCAAACATTACAGTAAATCAATGAACAAAAAAAACTGTTTTTTGATGACATGGGCTAGCTAGCTGCTTCAACTGGACATCTGACAAGTTAGAAATAACTCTCAAGACAACAGCAAAACTGCTGAAGCTTTACCTAATTTAGAAATTGCACCTTGTGCATTCTACTATACCATCTCAAGATTCGGAACCAGATAGCCTGGAGGTCAACAAAGCTGAGACACTAAATGAAAGGTCGCTGTGATAATCCCAGAGTAGACAAGTCACTGTGCCACTGAGCAAGTCACTTGACCATAATTCTGGTAGCTCTGGATAGCATCTGTTAAATTACTTAAAGAACTGAGTTCCAAAACATTTAAAAAAGGAATGCTGTGACAATACACACACCAGTGTGTTGAGCCCCACTGTTTGAAAACCACCTAAGATGGTTGAATGCACATTAAGTGCCTGGGAAAGTATTCCGAACCCTTCACTTTCTACACATTTTGTTGTGTTATAGACTTCATAATGCATTACTGATTCATTGTCTTGCCATCAATCTACAACCAATACACCATTATGACAAATTAAAACATGTTTTTAGAAATGTATACCACTTTATTAAAAACTGAAATATCTCATGTACATAAGTATTCAGACACCTTATTCAGTACTTCATAGAAGCGCCTTTGACAGCGATCACAGCTTCAAGTCTTCTTGGGTATGCCCCTACCAGCTTTGCACACCAGGTCTTGTTTTTTCCATTCTCCCTTGCAGAAGTTCTGTCAGGTTGGATGGGAATTGTTAGTGAACTGCAATCTTCAGGTCTCCAGAGAGAGGTTGAAATCAGGTTCAAGTCCAAGCTTTGGCTGGGCCACTCAAAGACATTCAAAGACCAGCTTTGTCTTTGCTGTGTGCTTCAGGTAATTTTTGTGCTAAAGGATTAATCTTTGCCCCAGTTTGATCTCTTGTGCCCTCTTGGTCAAATTCTGCTCTGTTCATCCTTCCCTTAATCCTGACCAGTCACCCATTGCTATTAGCCAAATGATGAACCCCTACCTTGTTTTCACAAGAAATAGCGCTAGGCATTCATTCCTAATAGTTCAATTTTGGTTTCATCAAACAATGGAATCTTTTTCCTCATGCTTTGGCAACTGTACTATAAAAGCCTTAATTGACGGAGTACTGCAGAGGTGGTTGTCCTTCTGGCAGGTTCCCCCATCTCTGCAGAGAAACTCTGAAGCTCTGTTAGAGGAGCCATTGGGGTCTTGGTAACCTCCCTGACCAAGGCCCTTCTTGTCCGGTTACTTAGTTTGGTCAGTTGTCCTATTCCAGGAAGAGTCTTTGTGGTTCTACACTTCTTCCATTTCACAATTACAGTCCCACTGTGCTTCTGGGGACATTCAATGTTTAGCAATTTTTTTATAACCTTCCTCTCTGACATTTACTGAAAGTTCCTTGGACGATGGCTTGGTTTTTGGTGTGATATGTATTGTGAAGTGTGATACCTTAAATAGACGTATTCTTTGCTAAATCATCTCAAATCAGTTGAATTTGCCACAAGTGGACCCCACTAAAGTTCTAGATACATCTTAACAATGACCACAGTATACTGCTAAGTATACAGCTGAGCTCAATTTTGAATGTCATGGCAAATGGTCCAAGTACTTATTTACATGAGATTTCAGTTTTTCATTTTCAAAAAATTGGCACAAATTTTTGAAAATGTATTTTTCGCTTTGTGATTAGGCTATGTGGTATTGTCTGTAGAAAATTGGCAAACATATTTACTTAATGAATTAATTCTAAACCACAACAAAATGTGGAATAAGTAAAGGGGACTGAATACTTTCTGAAGGCACTGTAACAACAACTTAATAGAAAGCTCTGGACGAAGCCCTATTTCTTTGTCTTCACAGGTTGCATTTCACCTCCAGCCTTACAGAGGACGGAGCGACCACAGTGTCCACGACAACATCAAGTACATCATCGACCGGTAAAATACTGCCTTTTAAAAAACAGCTCAAAACTGCATTCAAAACAAGTAAAACCTTAGTCAGCGTACACCCTTTGAAAGACCAAGTTCTAGATAAAACATGAAAACTTGTTTTGCGGCTTTTAAGTGAACTGTATGATTGAGAAAACCGTAGCATTTGCCTTGAGTGGAACATTTGCGACCATTGCCTTTAGAAGAAGCAATGTCCATAACCAGTTTTCGATTGAAATCTGTGCCAAATTAACTTCAGCTATATTACATGTAAATAACTATGACATCTTAATATATGTAGGTAATTTTAGTTTACTTCCTGCTACCGTGCAAATACCCAAGGAAGCGATCCGGTCGATTTATTTTGTCTTTGAAGGTATGGGGACCACGGAGCCTTTTACAAGTTCACCACCAGCACCGGGAAGGTCCTGCCTTTGTTCTACATCTACGACTCATACCTGACACCACCAGAGAGCTGGTCTGAACTGCTCCACCCCACCGGCTCCCACAGCCTGCGTGACACACCGTATGATGGAGTCTTCATTGCCCTCATTGTGGAAGAGCGTCACAAGCACGACATCCTAGCCGGCGGTTTTGATGGCATGTACACGTACTTCGCCTCCAACGGGTTTTCGTTTGGTTCATCCCACCAGAACTGGAAGGCAGCTAAGGCATTCTGCGACGATAACAACTTGTTATTTATACCAAGTGCTGGGCCAGGCTACATTGACACTGCGGTAAGACCGTGGAACAACCACAACACGCGCAACCGTGTAAACGGGCGCTACTACGAGACGGCCTTGCAGGCTGCACTGAACGTACGGCCGGAGATCGTCACGATTACGTCATTCAACGAGTGGCACGAGGGCACGCAGATCGAGAGGGCTGTGCCGAAAAAGACAGTGACCAGATTGTATTTGGACTACCAGCCACACCAGCCCCACCATTACCTGGAGCTAACAAGGAGATGGGCTGAGCAGTTCAACAAGGAGAAGGAGACATGGCTTATGTGAACTACCACTGTTTGTTGGTGAGATGAATGAGTGTAAAGGTTTCTGAATATGGATGTGTTAGAGATAACGGTTGGGACTGTTCGTCTGTGTGTGTCTGCTAGAAAGAAAGAATACAGGGATATACATTCTCTTTTTTTAGAGTGAAATGTTATAATGTTGTACATTTTTGACATTTCTGCAGTTGATGCTTTCAGGGGCATCAGAAAGCTCCCTTTCCGGCTTGCCATTGCTCTACTTCCAGATAAACCCCATCACCGCTTCCAGCATGGATAGATAAATCGATAGTCCAATATCAGTCAAATATACTGTACACTCTGTCCTACTTTGACATACCACTGCTTCATCTACCCACTCAATGTATCCTGGTTTATTTGTCTCTGTACTTTTCAATATTAAAATGACAACAATAAAATAGGCCACACAATATGTGGGGGATTTTACTTTCATCCACTTTAATTTTTTCTCTCTTATTTTTTTTCTCGAACAAGTAGACTATTTTCCGAGGACGTTACGTGTTTGTGTGGGTTAATACAACAAGGATATGGAACACTTCACTGTTTTGGAAGGTTGCCTTGGAGATGGATCTTGGGTCCGTTTTACATTTCCCCATTAATGGTTAAGGTTTGGATTGGGGAAGAGGAAGCTGATCCTGGGGGAAATCAACCAGGATTGAAAAACATCATAGTTGACCACCAAACAGTTTCAAGGTCTGTGCAGTAGGATGAACCAGAGCAGCTCCCCAGAGATGTCGGGGTAGCAGAGTCTGTGACTGCAGCCTGACAAATCAAGCCAAGGGGAAATGCCATGTTCCCATCAGTTTCCATTCATATGAAGACAGACTACAACCATCAGAGAAACAAACTGTTTGTTAAAGGCCATATATTTAATTTACTGTATAACATGTATTTCAAGTGGACATTCAATGGTTCCAATGTTTGAGTCTGTGTACTCATCCATTATAAATATGTGTCAGTGGTGGACAGCACCAACACCAAGTATGTCCATGTTGAGTTTAAGTCACTGTTCATTTTTAGAGGCATAGATCTACATTTTATTTTTAGAATGAGTGTGCTAAAATATAGCACTAAGTATTAAGACCTATTCCTACTACAGTCACATGCTCAGATTCTAGTCAGCTTTCCTTACAGATTTTCTTGGTATTATTTTGGAAATCCATTAATATTTTTTGGTTTTACTCTTTGTTCAAGAGTGCATCTGCTATTTAGTAAATGAAATGTGTATGAGCTTAATCTAAGCTAATTACCAGTTTGAAATGCAACCTGTTCAACATTTGTTTTTCAGTGTTGTCCACATAACAATATGGATATGTTCTGTTAAAAGGATTTGGCATTTTACAGAAATGAACTATACCTCTTTTGTGGGTAGGACATGTAAATGTATAGTAAGGTCAGGCCAGCTACTGGATTATTAATTATATATTATGATACATTTGTAGAAAGCCTTACTGAATTTTTGCTCTGTGGGAACTGGCTGAAATATTTTACAAATAAAAAGGATGTGCCATCTCACTTATCCTTGAAGAGTGACTATCCACTCTGGTTAAATATATCCAAGTATGGACAATGGAAGTCCAGTATCCCATTAATCTTTGCATAAAAAATTCATTCTAAATAAAAGAGCCATCAATGCTAGTCAGCAACAGTGGTGGTTCGATCAACCTGTTTATTTTTAAAAGTGGTTTAACCCAGGCAAGTTCCAGTGTTAAGAGAGAAAAGACAAAGCCCTTATCTGCATAATGCATGCCATTTATTGTCAACAACCAATTCTCATTTGGTCCATTACACAAAACAGACAGCCTGACATTCAGTAATGAGATGTTCACCACCTTTGAAGAGTTTACACCCAATTAAATAAGAGTGCATGGATGACACCGTCTGGAATTCGTTCCAAACAATGTCTAATTGGTGGATCAGCGTGTGAATCAGCAAACACATCCTAATCAAATTCAGGCATAATAAGAAAACCAATTAACATATGAAAAGTATCATAGGCTAAATCCACACAACAATAAATATAATTGTATGTCCATGAAAATAAAATTTACACAAAACTCTGAGATCAGTTAATAAAACCCACAGGACTGGCTATTTTGTTACTGCATGAAGCAATCACTTAAAATCAGGCAATTAAATAGTCTTTGTTTTAAGGGGAATAAATACGCGATTGGGGGGTTCACAATTGTAAAGCAATTATCCAGTCTCTGCCAAGACATGAGGAAAGAGCAAGCAGCCAGCTTGAGCCAGCATCACAAATTGGCATTTTTCTAGTAGGTCAAACTATGTTAGCTATTACTAAAGATAAATGTGCGATCACCATCTCTGTGATGGCTATTTCCTCATGTTTTGACAGATGACCGAAAAGGTAAGATTGTGGGTTCACGACAATGCAAAGCAAAAAATGTAAACACTAAATCACAATCATATAATTTTACATTTCCATTGTAACTGAATTCACAGCAACTTCTAGCAGTCTCTGGAAAGTAGATGTCGAGATGTGTCCTCTGACACCATTCTCGTTCATATCACACTGGTCACCAAACCAGGAAGTCTTCGCTGGAATCCTTACGTACTAGAAAGAACACGTCTACCTCAGTTGAACTCATTTGCACCCAAGCCGCAAGGAGTCGCTAAAGCACAATGGGGCAAGGCAGCCATATTTCACTGCTAACCCCCCGAACCTGGATGGTGCTGGCCAATTACACTGACACGGGACCCCAGAGCTAATTGACTAGCAGGATTTGAAGACATGACGATTGCTGTTTTTCCCCCTTTAACCCTAACCAACAAAACTGTAACAGTAAAGAAAAAAGTAGATAATCAACCCTAACCATTAGTCTGTGTGCCAGCTCTGACATTTTGACCCAATAAAGGAAGTAGGAGCAGGGGCTTTGGTCTTTGGTCTAAATATGCTTGACTAAAACAAACTAGATTTTGCTATCTTAAGTGTCCAGGTCCCACTCATCCACTAAAGAATGTTTACTAACCCAGACTACCCAAATGTTAAGTAGGACATGAAACCTAGAGCTCTCCATGATGTGGTTGAGATGTGCAAAGAGACGCTCCTTCATTCATTAAGCTGAGACGGATTTCTTCACTCGCCTGAGGCCCTACTGACACTGCCCTTGTTCACAGTGGTATTTGCCATGGTTAGCAGACATTCTTGCTGGTTGTGCGTCTCAGCATGTTGCATGGCTGTTGAGGGGGCCCAACTCACTGCTGTCCTGTGTCTTCTGACAGTCCATATTTGTGCTCCAGCACATCAACTGTGGAAGAGAAGGCACTGAAAAAAGACAAAGTGATTATCATGTTTGGAGATATTTTTACTACATTGCTACAGTGGATTGCAAACATGCTCAACCATTCTGGACTTTTTCCATATTTTGTTTCATTAAAAAGTGAGAAAAAGCAATGTTATTTTTCAGTTATTAATCTACACAATATTATTTAATAAAAAATCTAATTCTAAAAATCATTCTATAATCAAACAAAGTATTGGCTTTGCTTAAATTATTTCAGGGTGAAAATCAGACAAATCACATCAATTACATGGACCAAGGTGTGAAAAATAAGGATTAACATTTATTTAACACCTTTTTGATCTTCAAGGGGACAGACACCAATAGCAAATTCCAAAGGATTTTATGCTTGCACAAACCAAATACGCTGACCAAACACCCGTCAAGCCAACTGTCCCAATACGGTTGGTGCTCTGAAATGGGGAACTGTGTATAAGTGTTGTCATTTACAAATGGCGAAATCAGCATGTACACTAATACCCCCAAATTAAAGCTGAGAATCTATATTTTAATCTCAATTGTTTGACTTCAAATATAAACTTAAAACAGGAATATAAAGTCATAAGAACAAAAACTTCTCTGTACCAATAATTACAGTGTAGAATCGAGTCATGAATGCATTCAAGTGCAAATTCCACAGCAAATCTCCATACGACGAAAAATATGCAGTTTAAGATAACGTGTATTACATGTCATCATTGTAACTGTACATATTATAAAGTAATCATAAGAGTTATTTTGTAAATGGCATTTGTTTTGTCATGAATTGAAAATGTAACATGCACATTTGGACACAATGTCTTTTGGTTGTATGACAAAGCAGTCTTTATCATAATTCTCAACATCTCTCAGAACACATCGACTCATCTTTATGTACAAAACTCTCACCCGTACAGCAAAACATTTGCAAAAATAGGCATGTCAGCTGGAGGGAAGACAATATTTTTGTTGCATGTGGTACACACATTCAGAACCGCTTTTTCCCGAAACTCATAACCACTCACCAGCCAGGTCTGATGATGTGGTATTTGCCGAGTACTGACAGGTCAACCACTGTGGAGCCTAACCGACTATGGTCTCCTATTGGTCCGCCATCCACCACCACTGCTAATCGAGGCCACAGGTCCTGGAACTCCTGAAGAGAGAATCTCTCTAGAATTACACAATACAAATCTTTACCATGATATAAATAATCCAATAAACCTTGGATGTTTGTACATTGAACCCCCCCCCCCCTTCAGTTCATTGGATATAAACACCTGGTAGGTTATCTCTACTTACATGTACAGCTACAGAACTAACGTGAGAACTAATGTTAGCGCTGGTGAGGGCAAGAGGCTCCCCACACATCTGGCAGAGCCGTCTCATGAACGCATGGTCCGGGATGCGCACTCCTACTAACTAGAAGAAGTAAACCCATTAACACCATCACAGACAGCTCAATACTGCACCAGCAACAAACCAAAAGCTAGCAGCCACACATTTTAACACTTAGCAGCCCATTAATAATATGATAATTTCTCATCCTTAAGAGGCAACAAATGGTCTGTGTTTATGGAATGCTCACCGGAGTGAAGGGATTGAGGTCAGTGTTGAGTACTTCAGCTCGTTCTAAAACGAGAGTGACAGGACCAGGCAAAAGGTCCTCAAGCATCTCTTCCTTGACTGACACCTTACAGTACCTGCCACCACAAGAACAAACAAAGTAAATAATGTTGACACTCAGTGTAGGCTGCAATACCGTACGATTTAGACTATAGGGCCTGCCGAAACAGTATTGCGCTGGGACCGACATCTTTCGTTGGAAGGGACAGGGGAAGGGACAACACAGAACATTCTTTGTGAATGCATCTTTGATACCACAGGCCCAATTTTAACAAAACTAAACAGAAAGTTGAACTATCTGTCCTGCCAGATCTGGGGCCTCTTTTTTCAATATTGCTTAGAAATTTGTCAAAAAATTCTACTGAGGAAATTTTCCATGTTGGCACACTTGGAAAATGTGTGATTTATTGAACAATCTAGCATCACACCGTTAGGTCACCGTTGATAAATATCATGTGCGCATCAACAGGCTGGCTCATTCTGGGTTGGATGCCAGACTGATCAGCGATGTCCAATAAAAAAAGGGCCAGTTTCCAAAAACTAGAGGTTGTTTACTGGATGGCACTTGGATGTGCAGCGGAATGACGTGTAACCTTTCTAACCCAATAAACATGTTGTGGGAAACAATCTGTTGAGCCAATCAGTACTTTCTGTTAACAGTTTTCCTGTCTATAATGGGGCTGTCTCTTTGAAGGAGCATGTTATTCTAAAAAAAATAATCATAATAAAAAGCACAATCAGCCATCTCCCCATCAACTTTCCATTAACTCAGTCAGATAGCTACAATTATTTAAAAAAAAAAGTGTTTTTTCCTCCCCAGTTTTGTTATATCCAATTTGTAAGGCCCTGCTTCATCACAGCAACTCCCTACAAACACAGGGCAGTCAGTACTGTTCAAGGCCCCCTATTATTGGCCACTTCTAGAAGTTAACAGAAAACATTTACAGAAAAAGAAATGAAGCTTGCAAAGGAAAGAAAACCTGCCCCACATTCAAACATGGAGGAGGTTCAGTGATGTGATGGGGTTGCTTTGCTGCCTCTGGCACTGGGTGCCCTAAATGTGGGCATGACATCATATGAAGGCATTTTGGAGCGCAATGTCAAACCCAGTGTCAGAAAGCTGGGTCTCCGTCAAAGAACAATGACCCCAAACATACTTAAAAAACTGGAGACCAAAGACCTTGTTCCTAAAAATACACTGAAATTGACCAATGCGAGTCCTTTGACAAGTGCACAGGTGCCAATACTTTTGACCAGAATTGTAAATGGGTCATTATAATAAATGCACTGACATGGCCAATTTGATAGCCTGTTAAAAAAAAAAATATTTTTAAATGCTATCATACAAGTGCAATTATGTTACACCATGGAAATATAATTACACTATTCTATTGTTACATCCTTTGCCCCCAATTGTCTCCACTCAATTGCAAAAACTGCACAATGGCTTGCTCCAATGGGAATAACTGAGTTACATTGTTAAGCAATTCCGATTTGTCACCACTCGGCTTGGCACTGTCTGCATGGTCATGGCTGTGTTCACCGAAGCCATAACATTTTGACCACTGACAGGTTGATGTGTTAGAAACAGGAAAAATAGGCAAGCGTAAGGATCTGAGCGACTTTGACAAGGGACAAAATGTGATGGCTAGATGTCTGGGTCAGAGCATCTCCAAAACTGCAGCCCTTGTGTGGTGTTCCCAGTCTGCAGTGGTCAGTACCTATCAAAAGTGGTTCAAGGAAGGAAAAGCGGTAAACCGGCGACAGGGTCATGGGCGGCTAAGGCTCATTGATGCACGTAGGGAGCGAAGGCTGGCCCATGTGGTCCAATCCAACAGACAAGCTACTGTAGCTCAAATTGCTGAAAAAGTTAATGCTGGTACTGATAGAAAGGTGTCAGAAAACACAGCGCTTTGCAGTTTGTTGCATATGGGGCTGCATAGCCGCAGACCAGTCAGGGTGCCCATGCTGACCCGTCACTGCCGAAAGCACCTACAATGGGCATGTGAGCATCAGAACTGGACCACGAGCAATGGAAGAAGGTGGCCTGGTCTGATGAATCATGTTTCCTTTTACATCACTTGGATGGCCAGGTGCGTGTGCACCTGGAGAACACATGGCACCAGGATGCACTATGGGAAGAAGGCAAGCCAGCGGAGGCAGTGTGATGCTTTGGGCAATGTTCTGCTGGGAAACCTTGGATCCTGCCATTCATGTGGATGTTACTTTGACACGTACCACCTACCTGAGCATTGTTGCAAACCATGTGCACCCTTTCATGGCAACGGTATTCCCTGATGGCATTGGCCTCTTTCAGCAGGATAATGCGTGCAGCCACAAAGCAAAAATGGTTCAGGAATGGTTTGAGGAACACAACAATGAGTTCAAGGTGTTGACTTGGCCTTCAAATTCCCCAGACCTCAATCCAATCGAGCATCTGTGGGATGTTCCCCAGACCTCAATCCAACCAGGTCCGATCCATGGAGTTGGATTGAGGTTAAGTTCCGATCCACCTCGCAACTTACAGGACTTAAAGGATCTGTTGCTAATGTCTTGGTGCCAGATACCACAGCACACCTTCAGAGGTCTAGTGGAGTCCATGCCTAGATGGGTCAGGGCTGTTTTGGCGGCAAAAGGGGGACCTACACAACATTAGGCAGGTGGTCACAATGTTATGGCTGATCGGGGTACATTTACAGAATAAAAAAAACGAGCTTTTTGATCAATCTCACTTTCCATAAAACGGGTCTTAAGCATGACTGATAAATGAGAATCCTGGTCTTTTATTTCTTAAACCAATTGGCCTAATGGTTAAGATACAACAAGGGACTCAAAATGTCAACTTCGCAAGGAAACACCCCTAACCATGTTTGACCTAATGACAGATGTTTCACCACCTCAACGTTAACATTTTTTGCCACTGGCCCAGTGGGGTCAGCGGGTTTGAAACTTACGGCCCAAAAAACATTTTTACTGTCCCTTGTTCCAAAAGTTGTAATTTATCAGTGTTACAACACAGAACCAAATACTTTTGTTACTTAACATGATTAATCATTTATGAAATGCATTCTGGATATATAAAACAAAACATTTTTATATTTTTTCATAACATTTCTAATTATAAAAATGAATAAAAAGATAAGTCAAAAAAGCATTTGACTTTCAAACAAAACACTAACTCATTCGCCCCAGGGAACAAGGCGACCGGCTGGTCTGTCAGTTACTAGGTATGTGGTTGTTATGTCGTGCAATCATCCAATGGGCATCTGCATTTAAATTCCTGATACAACCAAGGGCCATAAAGATGGATTGTCAGCCACCCGCTTGGCTGTCATGCCAACCAGGTGCTGTTTGCTGTTGGCATGGCTGTTTGGGGATTTTTTGCGAAAGTTGTCAGTGCCTTTGTAAAAAGACCCACATTTGTCCACTCTAGCAGGGAACTTAGGACAGACGACAGTGCATCGGAGTTCCATTGATGTCAAAACAGGTAAATTATTTTTTGCACTGAGGTAAACATTTGAGCTTGTAGTTATCCTTCACTGCCTTCTTCAGTTGAGTGACCCGCAAGTTTTTAAATGCTTTATTGAAAAACAATACCAGACAGCCACACGTGACATCACTGCTCAACTCTTGACTGGTCAACAGCGCACGAAAGGAGCTGCAAGGTAGTAGTGTGCGTATGCCAGATGACGAAACAACTGGAGGATGTCGAGTTTATAATGCAATTATTCTTTTACAATCTCTATTTTTTTTTTGCGGTGGCCCGATCGGGACAGTGACTTGCTAGTTTGATTAGTCCCGACTTGACTTTTTACTGGCCCTGGGCCATCGTTATTGTCGAGCCCTGCTATCCCTCTGCCACTGAATGACCAATCTGAACAAAAATGGACATGCCCTCAAATGACTCAAGGATTTTCATCTTGATATCAGTAGCAAAAAACAATCACTCACTATTGAGAAATAAACATGAACATTGTCAGGCAAATAAATCAGTCTAGGATATTCGTACGGTAAGAATTTGTTACACATTTCAAACACTGTCAACAGTTAACATACAAAAACATTATCCCTGAAATAAAACATTAACTCTTGTTTCACTTTGTCCATTCCAGCTAGGTTTAAGCAACTATGAAGTATGTGTAACCAGCCCAGTCCAATTTTGCTTGGCCTTTTACTCGTTTGTAGATACAGAAGCCATTTCTAGACATTCTGAGCCACACGATAAATAATGTGAACACCATGACTTGAGATTACTTACTTATAAATATCTTGGATTTCTCCAACACAGATTGCCAGAGGTTTCTGCCCATTACGTCCTTTGATGTCATACACCCTTTTGATGGCATCTGAATTCTGAGCCAAGCAAGCCAGGCCATATACGGTGTCTGTTGGTACAGCTACAACCTCTCCTCTCTTCAGAGCTGCTACTGTTGAATTCAGGAAGTCAGCTCCATCTACAGTTCAAAAACAAACTAACAGTAAGGACAGTCTTATGCAAACAACTTACACTGACCTCAATACATCACAAGTACACATTGAACAACCTTCCCAAATACAGAATGAGGCTTATGGCTTTATAAAGGTTGACTCCGGCCACATGATCATTCGAGTCGCCAGCTAGAGTGCGACAAGACAAGAGTGCTGGTCCGACATCCTACCCATCCACCTAGGAAATTCCTCTGCAAGACCCACAGACCTCCTCGGCATGTGGCAACCAGAATTTAAACTCAGAATTGTATTGATCTAACCTGGAGAACAGCAGTCTATGGCCCATCACAAAGTGAAAGCAGGGAGAGAGAAGCACCCTCCTCTAAAAACAAGATACCAGGCAAGCCTAGTTCAGCTGGCCTGCAATAAAAGGTGAAGAACATTGTTGCCCTCCCCTGGATTCGAACTCGGGTCTCCCACGTAAGAGTCTGAGTCTTTAACCACTACTCCACAGACATTAGATCAACATTAGACTTTGTCACACATTGACATCCCGCCGAGTTTGAATATGTCACTAGACACCACTAGGCATTGTGTTAAACCAACTGACGTTTCTTATTAAGTGTACCTCCACCACAAATAGCATCTATGATCTGTATGGCTTTTGCCACTGGCTGTTTTAACAGCTTATTAGCCATTCTTGAATGACATTGATACAATAACTATAAATATAGAGGATGATAACTGACTTTTTCATCAAGTGAAAAGATGTGAGAATCGTGCAGCCAGCAAAGTTTTTGTCTATCCTGAACAAATCCTAATGCATAATTCGAAAATCCACCAGAAATAGTCGCAATGTAACAGTAAACAGTTTTATTTTAAGCTTCCTATAACGTAGCTACTGAAGGTTATTGCCAGCGAAGTTTTTGTCTATCCTGAACAAATCCTCTTTTGCCACTGGCCGTTTTAACAGCTTATTAGCCATTCATGAATGACATTGATACAGTATCTATCAATATAGGTGACGATAACTGACTTTGTCATCAAGTGAAAACACGAGAGAATTGTGTAACCAGTGAAGTGTTTGTCAGTCCTGTTCAGCTTCCTATAACGTAGCTATTGAAGGTTGTAGCCAGCAAAGTTTTTGTCTGTCCTGAACAAATCCTAAGGCATAATGTTTTGACTGTGATGGGAGTCGAACGCAGCCCGGCAAAAAGCTCTGTCATGATGTCAACTAGGTCTGTGAGGGCATTGGAATTTTGCATTATAGTGATTGACTAGTTCAGTGAACTTGGTTACCAACAATTGTCACTGCCCATTACATGACTCCAGGATGCTGTCTTATTCTAATGCTTAAAGGGCCTGACTACAAGCCTCTGGAGCCTACACCACCAATTGGAATTGAAAAAAATAACTATTTCCCACCAATTCGACACGTTTTGCCATGTGGAAGAGGAAAATAAATTGCTGTTAGAGTAACTATCAACAGTTCGTTCTGTCCCCGGGGCCCACAACTTCGATAAAACTAAAGTATACAAGCCTAGTATAAATTCTGTTTTAATTGCCTAACATGTGTATGTAACGCCTGTAATGTTTGTTAAAATTGCAAAGACAATAGGGAATTTGTATTTGTTATTAACTTTGTAAAGTCAACGGCTCTCAAGAGTATGAACACCAACTGATTAAATGTAAAGCGCATAGCTCGTGTAAGTGACGCGGGTGAGCAAAAGTATCCTAGCGGTTCTAGACTGGTCTTAGGGCGTTTTAAAAGATGGCTCTGGGAAACTGCTTGGACATACAACGAAGGTTATAATGATTAACTTAACAATACATCATATAGAACCTGGCTTCTTGGTCGTTAACGTACCTTGTACCTTTTCCTCGGGCCGGGCAGATGGCCCATTCATTACGGTCTGCGACTGCGGTGACAAGTATAGCACTTTAGTCTTGAGCTCTTTACACATAGCTCTTTCTTGTTGGATTGCTAAAAGTGAATTACGAAAGCTTCTTGATATAATACAATGGGAAAGATGCTTGAAAAAGGTATGCATAGAAAGTGTCGTTTATTTTTCTCGCAACATGCTCTCGGCTGACGAAATAACATTGAAGTCTTCCGGGTAACCGCCTCCAAACGATGACACGCAATTCCTTAAAGTGATAACACGGTTTTCAGAACCAAAAGACAAATACCAGTTAACAAGGGGACAAATAAGGTTAACATAGGCGTTTAACAGGTATGTGATAATATCAGAATAGTCAATTAGATAAATTCTGGTCTTTCAGTACCCGAATAGTAAACGCTGTAGACAAACCCATTCAACTAATTGAGGGCCGGATTATTGGTGGACAAGTTTATTCTACAATGAAAATGTGCACCTGTAGGAAACCACTGCTCTACAGCAGTGCTACAAACTCAGCTATTCAACTTCTAGCACGAATCCAATCAATTAATAATTAGTAAAACTTAATCACCTGTGTAACACACAGGTTTAAATGACAGATGCCTTGCCTGGGGGAAAAAACAGAACAACATGGCGTCTGTATCAGGTAACATGACGATCCCCAATGTGAAGTGACCTGTTTATTTGTTTTTTTGACACTATTTCCATTCCAGAAAATGTGAAGGACTCCGCTCCCCAAATTGAGACAGGCTCTTCAAACACACCGGTCAGTAATAGGGGAAATCCTAAGTTCTTAAATTTCTTGTTCCAGTTTGAACTGAAGGTTTTCAGCCATTTAATAAGTATATATATCTTTACTCAATAATGTGATTAAGTATGGTGACCAATATTCTGTGATTAAAAATAATCTGACCCTTGTTTTGGTCTGCACAGTTACTTGAAGACCTCGAACACTCGTTGGAATCCCTCAAGGAACGGATGGATCTATGCAACACTGTTCTGAAAGACTTAGTAGAGCTGTCGGGTATTGTAAAGGCATGTTTCTCCCTGCTTTAAGCTTTTGAAAGATGTCAACAACAAAAAATAACAATTTTCTTCCTTCTAAAACCCACAGGAGAAGAATATCAGTGATGAATCATTCTCCGCTCCGAAGTAACTGACACTATTCTTGATGAAAGAAAAAGTTTAAATAAACTGCCCCCCAAAAACTGCACAAAATGGGAAGAAACCTGAATGACAAGTCACAATTTTATTAGTATTGCTCTCAATTCAAAAAGTTACTTCTTAATACAATATTACTTTATACAAAACAAGCATATTAGCAAACAATTTTCACATATATTCTTTTAAAAATACAAATCCTTTACAATTCCTCACTCTTTGGGTGGTGGAGACATTCCTTTGGAAGCATTACATTTCCCCCTCATTTTACCCATTGAGAATGTTCAAACAAACACGCGTGCTCCAAATTATGTACAGAATTCCAAAATACAAACTGTGCTGCTACTGTGCCGTTTCCAAAAGCGAAACCTGTCATCACCAGTGTTTTGCTCCTACCAACGCTATATACCAAGCATCTTCCTATTGGCTAGAACAAGGAAAATAGACTCCCCATACATATTGGCTTGACAATCTAAAGCAGTTCAGTAATGTATCTTAAAGGCAGAACCAGCATATGCATTTCTAAAATGTCTAAATTGGATCCAAATGTGTATCGACCTAACGCTGGGGATACACTGTGGTGTGACGTCAGTATTTCAGTTGCTACATTCACACAGCGCAATCCCATCAATCAAAACCCACCCACCTGGATGCAAAATCAATCCATGGTTGAAAGGACTTAAGTATTTGTGAGTACACAAAGTACACAGTTATGACAAAAGACGAAGCGCTGAGTTATCACTGGAAAGGGGGTAGGCCTAAGGGTGCATAAATAAAGGGGGTGAAAAATAAACTTCTGATTCGTATTTAACTATTAAACCTCTGAATGACTTCTAATTGAAGTTGCTATTTAGTTTAAAGCATTGCAGGAGAATGTTCTAAAATCTGAGATTCCCTTGTGGGTGTCCACACCAAGGACCCTGCATGTGATTACAAAACGAATCTGTCTCAATAACACTGTTTGAAAGAGACAAGGCAGCATACAGACTGTTAGAATACTTTGTGGAGTATTTTTGTTACACACCAAAAACCTGCGCCACCTGGACTACAAAAACATTTTATCAAATTACAAATGAAGGTAGAATTGCTAATTCCAGGGTTAGCAGACATTCTTTTGCTACTCAAAAACAACATAAATAGCAACCTTGATTACAGGCCATTCAGAAATTTACTTACAGTAGATTTATTTTAGCCCAATTAAATTTTAAATTCCAGGTTAGTTTAACCTTAAATCTAGATAAATGTAAAGGTAGTTGGGATGACTTGAGTGAAAATGGAACACAGTATGAAAACAGGAGAAGTGGAGAAATTGTTCTTTACCTAAAACGTAAGAGAGGCAACTTACAACATTTGACCAAAATAATTCTTAGAACAGAATCATATTAATTTTACAAGTTATTTTTCCCCAAGCAAATCAAATAAGTGTTTAATTACTCAGGAGGCAAAACAACAGGTACGTGTAAAAAGAAAAATCTAGATATTATATTCCTGGGAAAGCACTGAAAAAAGTACACCACAATGCCCAGGTTCACAGCCCCACCTCAAAAATAGGTTAAAAGAATGTTGTATATTATGACTTCCCATAAAATGGGTGATTTGTCATCAAATTCGGATGTCAAGTTTAGTAGAATACCACAATCGAATATTGAACGGCTTCTCTGAACAAAAACATGAAAATTGAGCCTTCAAAATTGACATTTGCAAACCAGCATATTGTTTCAAGATCAAGACACAGATTTAAATGGTTGATCATTTTTGTTGTTGCATTTTGTACTAGAAGCAATGCTGCAATTAAATTATTGCATAGTTCTGTTCCTCAATGTTAAGCATGGGACTTGAGGTGAACATGTTGAGGGCAGCAGGAAAGAATCATATTTACAATGTATGAAGATGCTGACCAGAATTCAGGGAATTACGATAGTATTCAGTATATGGATAGGAAAATAAAAAAATCTAACCACTAATAACGTGCTATATTCTAGGGGACTCCAGTAAGTGCTGATTTCATTGCCATATTGGGTGTCTTAATGTTAAAAACAAGAAAGGTTCATGGTAGTGTTTTCTTGCATTCAGGTCTGCCAGAGGAAGATGTCCTGTATAATGTTATCCTATGATAAATGAATAAGTTTGCTATAATGTTGCCATAATGTTATCCTATGATAATGAATAAGTTTGTTTCTCAGTCCCTCCTTCCGGTGATGTTGTGAAGTAACAAATCAAACATACATAATTATTGATGTAATTACAACTGATGACTACAACATGGATGTAGAGATCCGTAAGATGCATTGTTTTACAAAAGTGGTTCTTAACTCTGGTCCTTCAGTACCCCAACAGCAAACGGTATTGTAACCCTGGACAGACATACTCAATGCAACTCATTGAGGGCCTGATTAATAGTGAACCAGTTTAATCTGCAATGAAAATGTGCACCTGTAGGAAACCACTTCTCTACAGCGCAGTGCTACAAACTAAAATCAAAAGGAAAAAAATCAGTCTACAGTGTTTGTTTCTGCAGTAACACATCTCCTTCACATTCATAAAAAGAAATCAGAGATTGTTACACAAATTGTTGGCACAATAGTTTGTAGAACCATTATTTTTCAATGTTCTGTCCCTTTGTAGTGGCTACTAAAAGGCATTGAACTAGAATAGACAAACAAAAAGAAGCAGACAAGTCACAGGCTGGACTGCCAAGGCAAGGAGCTGGCTCGGTAAGCCACTGAGATATCCTCTAGTAAGGCAAGGCTACCCTATACATATTAGGGCAAAATGCAGTCTCTTTCTTTTTTGTAATCATTGCATTATGTCCCATGTGAAACAATATTGTTATACTCTGAGAAGGTTACTTTTGCTTGTATGTGGAAAAAAACACCCGACTGCACAGAGGCCAGTGGCCCACAGCTATACAACTAACCATTACAAGGCTTAAGTTTTAAACTCTTCTGCATTTGTGTCAACTTTGGGGCAGAATGCAAAGAGCAGCATGTTGTCCTTAGCCTCCACAGTCAAAGTCTATTCAAATGATACAAAAAGAAAATGCATCCTAAAAGCCCTGACGGACTAGGTGTTGGAATAACCAACAGTACTGGACACCGAACACCTCTGGGGTCCTGTCTGACAGCAGTAGTATGCAAGTTAACTAGTCATATAGGATAGTGAACAGAGGGGATAGTGCAAACGTCTTACAACTGACAAGCATCCAGGCTGTTGAATGCTAAAACTTCTCAACGGACAATCTCTTTACTGAAGTGAAATCTCAAACTGTTTCAGATCGGCCATGGTGCATCCCTGAGTGGGTCGTAATTTGTAGACCAACACTTACTGTGTTAAGAGCACAAAAAAAAGACATCCCCAGATTATCTGGAGGTTGTGCCATTGTCCGCAATGAGGTACCCTCTTTGCCGGGTGAAGACCTTTATGTACAACTTTAATGTACAACTGAACTACAATACTATGCAGTGTTGCGAATGCTGAAACCTGGATTGAGGGGCTACATGAAACAAATCAGTAACACGATAGGACGACTAACGTAGAAAGCTTGGACAAAAAGAGGAATAAATTAACAAAGACTACCATAATGGGGATTATGATAAACTTGGTTATAGTTGAAAGGAGGATGAATCTCTTTTCCCCCAATAAATTAAACATTTACAAATTAAATATTAATGTTAAGTTAGACAATGTATTACCAATATATTGACTTCTAAATTACATTTAAAAGGCAAGCAAAATGTGTCAGACTAAACATACCTATAAAGAAATAGACAAAAACAAACCAATGGAAGAAATCTAAACTACTCTCAGATGTCACGAGACCCAGGCTTTCAGCTCTGGATGTTTTTTACTCAACCCAGAGTTTTTTCATATATTTGCAAAGCTCTGAATGTTTTGCACAGTGGCAATGTGGTCAATCACACAAATGTTAAACTGCTGGACTCATCATTTCGATTGTACTGCTAGCGTTAAAGCCTTGAGTGTTCTGAAAGTCTGGTGACATCCCTGACTAAGCTAGCTATTCTTCTTAGGTAAAACACTAGAAATTACTCTCCATATTATGGCATTAGCTTGGACATTGCTTTCAAGGTAAATGGCAGAACGGCCACTCTATTTCCTTTTAGGGAATATAATTGGTTAACGCCCAATTCGCATGTAGTGCATTCTGGTAAATTGCATACAAACTCAATACTTTTCATTTAGGAACTTTAGGTACAGTACAAAGATACACAACAAATCCATTTTTGTTTCAGTGCTCTCAGGAAATCAAAGTGTGGAACCATCGTAAGAGCACAACACAGTTCCCGTGGCCCAAAAAATGAAAGCCCCATAATTACGTTTCACTTACTATACTTGAAATTAGTAAATAGACTAATTTGTAAAGAAGTCGCTGAAACAACAGCCACTTCAAGACACATGGAACAAATTTGATTGAAGACCCTTTCTCCTATATCAAAAACGTATGCAATTTGAACCACAATGCACTGCTGTTGACAGGACCACTTGGTCAGGTTGAGTGAAGGAGTAAGAGTGGATTGCACTGTGTGATTTAAAAGGAGTCAGGAAAATGAACAGAGCTGTGAAGGAGAGAGGAGTGCAGCAGCAGAGGGGGAGCAGGTACTTGGCAAGTGCGGCTGTGTCCCGAATTCAACAACCTTCTCCCTGAGTGTTTTCGCACCCTTCATCTCATGGATTTAACAAGGGTTAAAACAGCCCAGCTACAACCAATCCGATGCTTTGAAAATCCAAGACTGGGAGTGTGCAAGTGCCTTTAAGAGAAGAGTCAGGAATCGAGACGGATAGTAGCTGTGTCCGCTAGGGGTCCGTGGTGCTGCTAGCGCCAGAGGAGGCCATGGTGAAATCGTTATTGGCCACCAGCAGCAAAGCCTCCATGTTGGCCGTGCTCTCGGGGCTCTGAAGGGATAGGAAGTCCGACATGTCCATGGTGGCCAAGCCGTCAGCGGCGGCGGGAGTTGTGACGGGAGTGGCAACTGAGGGGAACGACTCAGCGGAGGTGGAGCTTCCTGGTCCTGGTACAACTCCCGTTTGGGGGAGAGGAGGTTCATTCACTTCTGAGGGAGGGGGCGGGAGGCAGCAAGAGGTGGACGAAGACGTTGGGGGGAGGATGGGGGGAGGGGGAGGACGGGGGGTCTCTTGGGGAGGTCGCTGCGGGGCGTCGCTGCTCTTTTTGGAGCCCTTGTCTTTAGCGGAGTCCCGACAGGCACACTGACACTGACAGGACTCCTCCTGTTTGATGATGATGACGGGAAGGCTGAGGCCGATCTGCTGGACCGAGGAGCCTGGAACACAAGACCAAACGGGGGCTGAGACACACCAAGCCGACGCTCTGACAGTCACACCATCAACCCTTTGTCATTCAAATTCCCTTCAAACGGGACATCAACTAAGGACTGGCTGGAGTGGCACCACAGGGTCCCCATGGGGGCATGCCATAGGAATGAAATCATGCAACCGAAACACATTCCACACGTGTCATCACGCTCTCTTTAAGGGCTCTCTTTTGTTTGTCTTTGGTCAGGAATTGATGCAACTAGCTTGTAGGTTCCTGGCAGGATTCAGGGCAATACCTTATTACTGGTTTTGCTGGGAACAAATGTCTCACCTGAATTCCCACCCACTGGTATGGCAGTGGTAAAGAAGACCTTCTCCACTTTGGGCCCTCCGGCGTGTGACTGAAAACAAACAGTATGGTTACCAAGGGCCCACATGAACTCACCAGAACTTCACTTTGCATTCCATTTCATCGACCGGAAGTGGGGTCTTACCGCTTGGTCTGGGTTCTGTTGCCTGCTGGCGGCAGTGTTGAGGATCCACTGCAGGTTCTGGTCGGACATGACGAGGCCGGGCGGCAGCAGGCTCTGGGTGTGACTGGGGGCGACGGTGGGGGCGGAGGGCGCCGGTGCTGGGCTGGCGTTGCTGGCCGAAGGCACGGTGTGAGTCCCGTCTGTGGAGGCGGCAGCGCCCGGAGCCAAGTCAACCGCGCCCGGTGGAACCACTGAGGGCGCAGCGGAGGGCGCTGTGGAGGAGGTCTGTCCGGGCACCGCCACAAAGTGCGTGGGGGTGCTGGTGGGGGCTGGGGCGGGCACGTCTGGCGTCCGCTGTGCGGCGGAGGGTGAGGGGGTTATGGGGAGGAAGGGGGCAGGGGGCTGGATGGGACCCGAAGGTGCCGGAGTCTGGGAAGAGGAGATCTGGCCTAAAGGGAGCTGGGAGGAAGCTTCCAGCACAGTGGTGGTTGTGGTGTGGGAGTGGGAACAGGAGGAGGACGAGGAGACGAGGGAGAAGGAGAAGGAGACAGGCGTGGATGTATCGCCCACGGTGGACTGGCCAGTAGTCTCCAGGTCAAAGGCTTCAACAAGGCTCTCTAAAAAGAAAAAAGACACATGGGGAAAAAAGCATAACAAACACTGAATATTAAGGCAAGTCACAGCCTCTAGATTGACTGAATATCAAGTCGAGTAACAGCCTCTTGATTGACTGAATATCAAGGCGAGTCACAGCCTCTAGATTGACTGAATATCAAGGCGAGTCACAGCCTCTAGATTGACTGAATATCAAGGCGAGTCACAGCCTCTTGATTGACTGAATATTAAGGCAAGTCACAGCCTCTAGATCGACTGAATACCAAGGCAAGTCACAGCCTCTAGATTGTGATGGGTACTTGCCGTGAGGATGGCCATCGTCTTGACTAACACTGTTTTCTGGACTCTGGAACATGAGCTCGAAGATCCTCACCGGGGTAACACTGCTTAAGTCTAAATTTTGAGACTAACACAGAACAAAGCAATAGTCCGTGAGCACAGAAATACAATGAGTCACATTCATTTAACCTTTATACACAGAAACTAAATGCATTTGGCACTTTTTCTGCCATCGTATCCAGCCCCTTCACAAACTAATCTAATTGTTCATTAAGTCCAAAAGCAGAAGGAGCTAAATCAGATAAAATAAATAAACTCACATTGTGGATGTTTTCTCTGAGCTCTGAGTCGGTGGAGATGAGGCTCAAGTCACTGAGGCACAGTGAATGATTTGCATCCTGTAATTAGAGATGAATAGGCCTTAATTACATTTCCCATTGCCTAGAGATATCAGAACGAGACATTTGAGAAGCCAATAAGCTTTTCTTTCAAGGGCAAAGCCATCTGAATTTCAAGTGAGAGACAGATATATTTTCGGGACCGTCTTAATGAAATGACTAAACGGGTCCATTTGAATAATAGGAACATTACTTTAGAGCTGTCCCTCTGCACTGTGCCCTTCAGAACCGCTTAGGTGGTTCTTCTCCAAAACATGTAACATCAGTTGTCATTCCCTCAATCTTTGTATAGCCCATTGCTGTTCCGACAAAGATAGCTTTTGTAAAAGGCTGGTAAACTGTTTTTAAATGTACAATATAAACATCAAACTATGAAAAAGGAAGTCTTTTATGGTCACTGATTTGGATATGAACACCAACATTGATGACTGGTCAAGAGGAGAAACAAGCAAAAGATGTTTGATAGGTAGCCAATTATAGCTGAAGGTAGCTTATTAAATGATATATTACATTCATTTAGCATAACCCTCATGAGTATTCTGGTAGGCCTCCGCAAATGGAAAAAGTCCACTGATACAGCCGCCAATAAGACATGCTGGTCTCTAAAGAAAATATATAATTTTAACGCTCCATTATAAAAACCTCGGTCGACCGGGAGCCTACCAACAAACATCCCATTAAAATGGGGTCAGTCCTACAACATTGGGTCCATTAATCCATTGGGGAGTGCAGATATATTCTAATTAGTGGACCGATTAATGCTGCTAGCGCCACGGGTGGGGGGGGCTTGCCTCGGACAAGGGGTGGGTGAGTGTGACACTGAAGGGCTGGCCCTGGTCCCCATGGCCTCTGACGTGACTCTTCAGACTGTACTGGCTGCTGAACGCCTTCTCACAGCCGTCGCTGGGACAGTTGAAAGGCTTCTCCCCTGAAGGAGAGAAGGATGTTGGGGGAGAAGAAAAGAGGAGGGTCACCTTCACTGTACGCTCGTGGAAATTAAAATGTCTTCACTTTCCAATCAAATAATTATATATACCCAACATAAAATATTGGAGAAAGATTAAACTCAGTTGACAAAAGCCAGGGTGTTTACTCCGTAGAAACTCGAATCAGCTGGGCCACTTAACTTTTTTTTCGACCTGTCTAATAAGAAAAGTGACACATTGGATTAAAGCCCAACTGTAAAAACGTCTCCATTCAGAGCTGTTTTTGTCTGTCAGTGAGTAGCCTTTTGGACTTACAGTATGGGTCGGTTACACTGAATAGGCATTGACAGCTAAACAGGTTGTTTCGTTCCCCTGACCAATCCATTCCATATTTTCATAGTTTACACTTAAAAATGACTCATGACATTACACTTGTTTTGATCATTATATTGCAATGATGAAATGGCCTGAGCTTGAAATCAACTCATCTGTCAATTTATCAACAAGTTTCTCTGGAAAAGAGTGTCTGCTAAATAACTTCCGTGTAAATGATATGATAGGACATGGATATAAGCAAAACATCCAATGGGAAATTACAATGTTGCTCAAGATAACATTTATTACATTGGATAGCTTTAAAATGATGAATGTATGAGCAATGTTAACATTGCCATTGATCTCAGTGAGAAAATGTTTAGAACTGCTGAATATTTGCTTTAAAATTACAAACATTTCTATCAGCATATCAGAAAAATGTGTAACATTTCAAGAAATAGTCTTTAACATGATCAAGATGGGGAAGGGCCTCAAAAAATACTAAATTCTGAGGGGTGATGGACTGATGTTGCCTGTTGCCAAAAAAATGACCACACCCCTGACACACACCACTTGAGCCCCTTTCTGATCCCCAAAAAACCCTGAACACCATCCTGACTCTGAGAAATGTAAATATATGGTTGGTTGATAGGCTTACTGAGGTACTGTACAACTGAGGAGTAGTGTAGAGTGTACCTGTGTGTGTCCGTACGTGTGTCTTTAGATGGTGGCTCGCAGCAAATGCCTTGCCGCAGCCATCGTGGTCACACCTAGAGGGAACATTACACATACTATCGGTCAATCCAAGCCCAGCAACAGGGACCTAAGAGGATGAGGACTATTTGAAAACATTGGTGCAGCAGAAAGCATTGTCCCAATACAAACCAATACAAAGTATAACAAACCAGATATGGGGTCAGAGAACTCACCGGAAGGGCTTCTCCCCGGTGTGAGTGCGAATGTGTTTCCTCAGGTCGCTCAGCGTTGTGAAGTACTTTGTGCATCCCTCTGATTCACAGTTGAATGTCTTCCCAGTGTGCAGCCTCTGATGGGCTTTCAATCTGCCAAAGGGGAGACGATCCAATTTCATTAACCACAGGGAAGATTTAAAAGGAGCTTCAACTTACATTTGGGGGATAAAATTAATGTCCTTGACAAATATGGCTGAAAACATATTAGAACGATTTTCTAACCATGTTTAACCACCTTTTTTAATAGTCTGAAAATGTACATATTTTTTGTTTTTAGCAATTATGAATTTATAACAATCTAATTAGGAAAAAAGTGAAGGGTTCAGAATACTTGTATATTAGATACGGCTTCCAACAAATCCTGGTTATATGATGGCTGATATGATGGCTGATATATATATTTTTTTATGCGCTCCTCTGGCTGCAGCTGCATGTCTGCTTGTAATGTGGCTCAGTGTCCCGCCCGCAGTATTACTGGATTGGTTATTCCTCACGAGTAAATAGCCAATCAGTGTACAGTGTTGTACGCCATATTAGTAAGAGAGACACGGGAAAGAGGAACGTAGAGAGATGCATGGCTGACGCCCGATGTCCACCAAATGCGTCAAACTCGTTGCGTTGCGCCGCGCAAGAAGTCATTCACTGTCAATGGAGCATTCCAAAAAGGTACGTTTCCAATGCAATGCTGCATTGCAGTGCAGTGCGTTTAGTGTAACGCATGTGTTCAATATTTTCAACTCGTGCATGGTTTTACTGTTGCGTTGGTACAACAGAAGTTCAAGTTTCCAATATGTGGAAACTTGAAGTGCCACATAGCATGACCATAGCCAACTTAATATTGGTCAGGCTAATAATTAAAGTGGCTACAGTAGGCTACCTAACCAACTAGAAAATGAATTAGATAGATAGCTAACAAGTCAGCTAGCTTTGTATCAAACTACTGTACAATGCCAACCATTCCGCTCTAGCTTAGCTGAATCACCGGCATCAATTTTCCACAGCTACAGTACGTATATAGTATCACAGTCAACTGACCAATCTTGCTCCAGGCAGCATTTTTGGCGTTGATGTCCCGGTAGCAATATGCCCTTTGATCGTATGGAGCAGGTTCTCTAGAGAGTGCAAAAATGATCTCCTCCCTGTTTCAACCGTATTGCCTTGCAAAAGCACATGTGCGTCAAATACGAAAAAATACGTACAGGACATCTGACAAAAATAACATATAGAGGGGTTATTGAAGACAGGGACTTGGAGAAAAAGGATTAATATAAGTTGTATTTATTTTTAATTCATTTAATTTTTACAGGAAAGACACCTGACAAAGATTGTAAACAGTAAAATGTACCTGTTTTGGGGAGATATTTAATTATTTTATCTATATAGAATTTCTGCTAAGTTTACAAGAAATTCTGCTAGGAACTCCCTGCACTTTATTCTTCAGAAAATAATGTTTAAATGTCCGTTTTTTAGTGTTTAATTAAAAATATGTTTAAACGCATTAAAAGGAAATTTTGTGTTGGGGTTTGTGCTACTTTAAATTTTGACAGTAAAATTTTCATTTCTACCGCAAATGTATATCGGACCCCAAATATCAGTCACTGGTCTCCTTGATCACTAAAAATTGGTATTGGCCCTGAAAAAAACATACCAGTCGATCCCTACTCAGGAGTCGCCAGATCAAGATGAGACAAGTGTCCCATGTGGGGGATCCAGGTGGATGCCTGTCCTAAAAGTTATGCAAAGTTGGTAGAATCTCATTCAAATTCATTAACTACTGTATTGGTTGATGATGTGTTCTGATATTTTGCCGAAACTTCTGAAACACTACTTTTCTACTTTTTCCTAGCACCGACTTCAATGATAGCCATTTCATTGAGTATAATGCACTTACTATTACTGGACTATGTGGTTGTCCCATCTACCTGCCTCAAGATGAATGCACTAATTATAGGAATGTCTCCAAAAACATTAAGATGTTAATGTATTAACACATGCAATTAAGACCTCTCTACCAGTAAAGTCTTCAGATTTCTGCAGATTAGACACTGACTGTTTGTATGTTTGACAACTGCTTTAAATAACACCCGTGTAATCCTGGATTATCTTGTCCGTATGGAAAATAACAAAATCATGGCTCAAAGAATTTGCATGATGTTTTTTGTGGTGATCATCAACCTATGAATTGACAGATTTCAATATAAATTATAGCCTCAAATGGCTAATTAACCATTCGTCATTCTCCGTGACAATATCAGTGCTGTTACGGAACACATTCGCGTCACAGCCCAGAGCCGAAGTCCTTTAAAAGAGGAATCTCTGCCATCATTAGGGTAACTGCTCAACCCAGAACCACTGGTTTATTTATCATCTCATTAGTCAATTCAAGACTTGTTAGCTAATCAAGATGCTAGCCACCGAAATTATAACGACCATTCATGATCTCCAAGTATGTTGATATGGTCCGAGTGACTTCGGAAAAGCAAGGCAAAGCACGTTTATTAGTCTAGCACATTACATACGCAAAGGCAGGACCAATGATGATGAACAGGACAAGGCTGGAAGACAGAGTTGTTGGAAGACGGCCAGGAGATGGAGGGTGCTGGATCAGCTGGCACCAACACCTATTTCTCGCAACCCCCACCGGAGAGTTGACACTGCCTCCCCAAACACAGGGTTTGACCTTTGCTTTACCTTTCTCCCTCACCCCCGCCCCTTGCACTTCTGTTCGGGTTAATAAAATGCCCTCCAGTGCCCTGAACACACCCTCTGTTTTTGTTCCCTGTGTCTCACCCTGTTACAACATGAATGTTGAAACATTTCAGAATGCTGATCAATTAGAGATAACATCCCACTTTCTCAATCCACATCCTCACGCCTCCAAGTAATCTCACTGAAACAACACTGAGGTTTAATGAGATTAGTCTGAAAAGTGTGGCGTAACAGTCGCTGTAGCACCACTAAAACTAATGAGCTTTTTCTCAAATGCACTGCATTAATGTAACACTCGCAGTAGCAATATAAAACTGGATTGTTGAGTAATGCATTAATGTGAAGTACAATCCTAAGCATTCCCCACGTTACAGCTGTAATGCACCATGCCATGAGTGTCATAGCAAAATGATGACCCAATTCAACCTCAATTTATTGAATTACAGGGATGTTGTCAGTGCACTAAGCCATACTTTGGCTATTTTTAAAGCTGCCAGTTATAAGATTCTCAGCAATGTCTTACCTTTCCATATTCCTCTGTACCTCAATTCTGGGTGAATTTAAACACGTTAAAGCATAGTAGTGGTATTTTAGCATATTATTATATATTGTTTTGTTTTTTCAATTTATTGCACCTTTCAAACCTAGTAGTAAAAGAGCTTTGTAAAAAACATGTTGCTATATGCATTTCATAAAAGCCTTTTGCACATGCTTTCAATTTGTTTCATTACTACCATCAAGTTCTATTAAACAGAACATTGCACAAGATAAAGAAAAACAACCCATTCAATAAAAAAATGTATAAAACACTTGCATTTAATACTGGATTTGATTTTTATGACCCAATTAATCAAAAATAAGCAGCAGATCACACACCTGAAAATAAATGACCAGGTGCGTGAAAAAATATCAAACGAAAAAGAAAATAGTAAATAGTCTTGCATAGTGATAATGCTTACATGTGTTATAATTTAATAGAAAACTGCAACGTTTCAGTAAAAAATTTATATTTATTTTAAAAAACAGAAATGTTGTAGTTTTCTATTAAATTATAACACGTGTAAGCATTATAAATGTGTGACACTATTTACTATGATCAAATTAATCACAATAATAAACATCAGATTAATTGATTATCAAAACAGTTGCTAGCCCTAGTTCAATGTCACCACAAAAGAGCCAACTGCTGGCCAGGTGCAATGTAGCAGATACATCAAAGCCAGGATTTCAAAGGAATCATTTGGTATTTTGGCAATGAAGTCAGGGTAACATGTTGGTGCCATTTGGATGCATGCATTCAGTTCAAAGAAAGTTAGTTAATCTAGAAATGAACTGAACAGAACTTAGGCCAGAGTAACTAATAATGCATAAAGGTACTAGTCATTGTTGGAGAGAAATCAATTATTCTACTAACATTAGACCACAATGACTTGACAGAAAACTTTAGCCAACAGAAACGGTGCTGTAGATAAGATAAACAAGCACTTCCTCTTTCATTGCAAGCTTATTAGTTCAGACTGAATTTGTAAACTAGTTAAACAGTGAGCTCTTTAATGTAAAGAAATCCATAACCCTTTTCCTTTGCAATATTATAATCATCAATGAGATGACAAACCTCCCTATAACAGGTCTTGATCATAATAAAATAAATGTCAAATACTCAATGCGACAATGCCATAACGTTAGGAGACCAAATTTGTTTTAAAACAGCGTTTCTCAAACTTTTTTGTGCCAGGCTGTTAGGTGTGTGTGTGTGTGTGTGTGTGTGTGTGTGCGTGCGATGAGTGGAGCAGCGAACTGTTAAGAGAAAGCAATCAAGTCAAACTAACTGATAAACTCACTTAGTGTTTGCTATCTGTAATCTTTCTGATCAGTGATCACATAGAAGTTGTCTTGAATGAATTAAATTGACAGAACCTAATCAAGATAACCAGCTGATACTAGGCTAATTGAGAATACAAAACTTTCAGCTGCGCTCTCTCCACTTGAAACATAGAGACATATCTTCTAATAATTTGCCACACGGAGGCATGAATTCAGTCGAAAGATGTTTTGATGATAACGGGACTGGGCGACAGCAACAAGCTATACTTGTCAATTCATGTGGGTTTTTATGATTTATTTATTGTAACATTAGTCACATCCCTACTAGGTATTCACATCATTTGCAGCCCTATAATAAAATAATACCTCAACACTATTATACATATTTATTATATATTACCTACTATATGATAATGAAGCTTATAATACCGTAATTTATTACACATTTGCTAACCATTTATTATCTGTCCATCATAGTATAGGCCTGCATATAGACAGTTCCCCAACTTGTCTACAAATATCTCTGGACAAGTAGCTAGAAGGATGTGTGTTATCAAGCCTCACCTATACAGCGTATTGAAGGCCTTTTCGCAGCCCTGGACGTCACATTCGAAGGGCTTCTCCTTGGTGTGTACTCGCACATGGATCTTAAGGCTGTAAGAAGTGAGGAAGGCCTTGCCACAGCCCTGCTGGTTGCACACAAACGTGTACTCGCCCCGGTGGGTCTTCTGGTGCGTCCGCAGGTTGCCTGCCGTGCTGTAGGTCCGCGTGCAGCCCTCGAACATGCACTGGTACCGCTTCACCTGATGAACAGACATATTTAATTACAATGATGTCCCAGGTTAATCGAACGCATCCTCCATGACTCCTAAAAAACACACTGGAGAAGGTCTGAGGAAACGGACCTTAAATGGGTTGAAGAGATGAGTCAGTGTAAAAAAACAATTGGTATGACTGTACCTTCAACAAAAACATGGGTAGATGTAAAACAGCAACAGTGTCTATAAGAAAATGGATTCTTCCTTTAAATAATAGGGATGTGAAAAAACAAGTGAAAGCATATTCTGCATGAATCAGCAATATGGCTACCTATCTAAAAATCTGTAAATCTACTAGAATCCATCTGAAGACACGTGGAAGGAAACCTCCCCATCTGGCAACACTGCCAACATCAAAAATGTTTCCACCTACCATCACGTTTGCGGCAGGATTTCGCTGGTATTTTATGTATGAGCGCAAAATCATGTTTTACCATGCCGATACACAGAGGCAGTGCAAGATTTTGAGAAGGTGGTCGCCTTTGTGTTTTCTATGCAGGAAAAACCCTGTAAACACTAAAGAGTAGGGATACCAGAATTTTGAATTCCAATACCATACCAGAGAAATAACGATACCCATTTCAATACCACACAAAAAGCCTAATACATCAAGTGTATTAAAACCCAGAAAAAGAACCAGGCAAGCCTAGATCAGCCAGCCCGCAATTAAAAGTGATAAATGTTATTGCCTTCACTGGATTCAAACCCAGGTCTCCAAAACCAAGGGTTTGGTGGCTGTCGTTGGATTCAGTCAGTCCACAAGTATAAGTGTGTTTGACATCAGCGACTCGACCAGCCATCCATTTGCATCTGACTTATTCTGCTGTGCACAGCATTCCCACTCCATCTCAGTGTCTTATGGTTCTGTTTTGCTCTCACACAGAAGGCCCTGGGGCCCGGGAAATAAAGCGGCCTTGTTTTCCCTCGTCCGTAACCCCATAGAACACGCTAGCCTAGATTGTCATAACACAAAGCCTTTCCAGCTATGCTTTATTTTCATCCCCCTTGACAAAACAAATCTGTTTAAAGCTTGTTAACCCCCATAACTTAATGTCTGGATCCTCTTGTAGACTAAGGGTAAAAAAATGGCACTTTGGTACACACATTTCAAGAGAAAGGCAGTCGTCCGTGACCCCATTATTCCCTGAATACTCAACTCAGGCTTACGTTCCCTAATACGTGACCAATGGACACATGTTGCCAACAAAGACTCTTCTAGACACAATAGTCAGTTCCCCTGTCATATCCAAGCTATTTTAAAAGGTAGCTCTTCTTTTCTCCTAAAAGTGTATAAAACCACACAGAATAAGTATCAGCAATACTGATAACGTGAAAGTCATTTAACGAAAATGGGCTTCTCAATCTTATAAAATAAATGCCAATGCTGTAGAAAAAAGAAAAAATGACAAATATCCTGACGTTGTTAGAAACATGATTTGCATTTGCTTGGTGTATTGATAATCTGGCGGGGTTCTTAACGTTACTGAGCTCATTGTGCTATTGTTTGTATGTGCTATTGAAGAATAGCTAGTCGTTAATACAGCGTTAATACAGCGTCAGCAAGACAAATGTATCAATATTTATATAGACTTTTTAGCTGTTGGTATTTTAAGCTGCAGCAGCAGAAGAGAAAGGGGAGCAGGAACGCAAGTGTCAGGTAACATCTCAATTGAGGACAGTCTCAATGAAATGAAATTTTCTTCACCTTTTCTATCACCTATTACTGCACTAACTGAACACAGGAAGATGTGTGTGATTACACAAGCAGCTATGAACCTTAGCAACCTGATTCAATTTGAGAACATTAACAGTAACACTTAAACGATTAAGCTAATTTTTATTAAGAAGTGTATGCCTTACTTTACTCGGGAAGTAAAGTAAGACTCTGGATAGTGAGATAAGTGTCAGGATGGAACAGAGGATAAAGCAGAGAAGAAAGCAGAAATGAAAAGCAAATTGAACAGGAGAGAGGAACCACTGTCAAGCTGGATTTAACCAAAAATGGCTTGAAGATAGAAGCCATGGTTATAAAACACACTTAGATCTACTTGTTTTAGTTTATACTACTCTACAGCAAAATGTATCAGATTTGTATTGCTATCTGTCATGGGAATTGCCCCCTGAGCCATTAATAGGACTACATTTAAAAGTAGTTAAATTGGGTTCAGAAGACAACCTAGGTTACTTTTCCTAATCTTAAACAGCTTATTTTAGCCAAACTACTGTTGATCTAACAAGGGGCTTATGTACATTAATAAGGTACAGTGTACTTGCAGTTTACTTGCAATAAGTGCCTAAATAACACTAAACATTTTGTTGAAATAAAATTAATTTGACCTTATTTTAAAACAATTAGTTTCTATGAAAATATTTTTATTTCACATTCTGAGGCGACTCTGGAATGCAGGCCTTCTTGACAGATTTCTTCCTCTGTCTAGTGTCAGTGTTCTTTTGACCATCTTAATATTTTCTTTTTATTGGCTAGTCAGACCAGACACTAATGTATTTATCCTTTTGCTCAGTTGTGCACCGGGGCCTCCCACTCCTTTCTATTCTGGTGAGAACAAGTCCATAGGGTGGCAACCATTACATTCTTCTGTTTTTAATGAATGCTAGCTCAGAGCACCAGTTGCACTGATGTTATCATTGTCACACTGTAACACAGGCTAGATTCATATCATAAACACATTTGCATAAATCGGATCCAGAGCATTGAAAAAAGGTAAGTTTGCACTCAAAGTCTTTCACTAGCAAATCATGCAGTTCAAGACTTGTAGTAATTGTAAGCAGTTTCTACATATTTTAAATATGGTTTTAGTCGTTCAAGTTTGCACAAACATTTTGCATCCCAAATTGATTACATTTTTTTAAATCAATAATCAATACTTGGCAGTGGCTTGCAGAAGGAAACACTGAATGGTGTTGAGAACGAGTACATTCAGGAAGGCAACGCACTGATCTACAAACCACCACTGAAACCTCCATAGAGTGCAATACAATGCATTCGATAGACATACCTCTCTCTGCTTAGTCTCTGGACACTCCGAGTGCAGGGTCAGGGTGGCCCCCTCAATGTTGCGCGGCATGGGCATGGACCCGGGGTTTATGATGAACTGGATCTGGTCTGGCGAGATGGTGTGGTGCACGTAACCCTGCGACATGCTGTCCTGATCGGCCATGTAAGTTAACGAGCCCTCCTCCTCCTCGTCCAGGTCGCCGTCGACCAGGAAAGCCCCCCCGTCGTCGTCCCCCGCACAGTGGCCATGATCCTCCTCGCCCTCCTCGTCCAGTCGTATCGGGTCCTGCTCGATGAGCACCGTGGTGCGGTCAAAGACACGGGAGCCCGAGGAGGATGAGGGTGCTGACATCAGGTCCTCATCTTCATCTTTGTCGTCGTCATCGTAGTGTGCCATCTTGTCTTCGTTGTCTTTATTGCCATGCCCGAGGCGGTCCAACTCTACCTGGAAATACACGGAAGCCTCCTTGCGAGGTCCACGTTCGCTCATGGTCCTGGCAATGCTGGCCGCCACTCTGGCGGTGGTGGGTGTGCGCAGATGATGGCGTTATTATTTATTCCTATATACAGAGGAAAATAGTGTAAATTTAGAAATGTAAGGGCGGTGGCTTTGAGTCGTGCAGGGAAAGGAAGGTTGGGAAACCCTGTTCTAGAGCCAGTAACGAATGAAAGAACCAATAATGATTCCCTGCAATAACTAAAACCAATGACCAAGGCTGACCCTGCAGCTATCTGGCCAAAGACAGAACTGGGAAAGGCTTTTAGGGAAGGCCTATGTGACTCTCAAGCTAGAGTCAACAGGAAAGTGAGGGGGGACACAAAACAACAGACTTACAATTGAGGCTAATATTTCACATAGCAAGAGGCAAATTTATTGAGGAAGTAATTTGGTGGAGTATTTCAAGGGGCACTCAGACAATGCAGAGTTGCTATTTTAAGCCATTGACAACTGTTGTTCTAGAAACAAACCTGGCTATAGTAAGAAGGCACATAAAGAGGATATAAACAGTTAATATCTTACATCTATAACCTCAAATGCACTGCTTAAGTTGTAATAGCAATCCATGCACAAATAATAAACAAACACATTAACAGAAAACATTATTATTGAACATTATCCACCACAATGTATATAAACAACCCTTGGGGCAACAAACAACAAATCACGTTTTATTCCTTTTTGCCAGTAATCAAAACCTAATAGCTCTCAATAAATCACAGCTGATTACTATAGCAAACTGTTTTTGAGTGTCATGAAGGATGAAAGCTGAAGAATGGAAATTGAGGTACCTAGAAGTTGAAACAGCAGAAAAATGGCGGTTTCTCATAGGGAGCCAATGAGTCATGACAGATAAACTCTCACTTCAAACATGTCTTGAATTTCATAGATTCATACAGTAGTTGCTGGGTTGATACCCTTAAGACGAATAGTATACAACCCAACTGTTGGTGAACAATGTAGTAAAAAGGTTTAGAGGTAGTCCGGCTCAGCTTGCCGTCACATACAGTTATAACGTGAGAGTACATTTATTTGAACAGTAACGTTCAATCTTAGGCTGTTGCATAGGGAATGTGCATGATGTGTGTACTCTGGCGAGGACTGTAACTCTTAGCAACGAATGTATCCAGTTTGGATAGTATCTTATCTGTTGACGGCTGCCATGGTGTCGTTTGCATTGCCGAGCAGTGCCCTAGAAAGTGAATGAACGTCAGTCTTGCTAATTGTTCAATACTAACACACCATGCCACTCCCAAACAAACAATCCAGACTGACTCTTTTACTGCATACACCTGACTCTTTCACACCTGCTTGTCTTGCTAATCAGTAACATCGCAGTAAATAAAACGGAACTTGTACGTAAGCATACACCTTCTGATTATCGAAGGGGCGATGGTATCAAACAATTTGATTCAATAATTTACTGGGTACTGTTCGGCGACGGCAAAAAAAATGCCATTTTAACACATTTGTCCACTGTGGGTAATGTGCCGCTAAACAGGTAAAGCAACACATCTTGTCAAAAACTACAAAACTGAGCTTAGATGTAGATATGCATTGACCAAGGCTCATTCATGGAAATGTCATCAGTATGCGAGTGCTTGTGTATATTTGAGCCCTTTAACCAGCCAGCTCAACAGTAGGCCAAGTCACTAAAACAGTAGGCCAAGTTTACAAGAAAAATAAAGTAGCTAACAAATGGAAAATCAATCTGATATCACACGAATGGTGAAGCAGAGACTGCAAAATCGCCAATCTTGCCACCAATAAAGTCCTAGAACTTTCATGTTGCCTTAGACAGATTAGTCACGAGACCGCATGCCAACCCAATGGTGCAAGTGAGGTGACCAGCAAAAGTTGATTATCATGGTAGGAAGGAACGTTCTTTTTTTTTTTAACTACCTTTGGTGTAACCTAGGATTACATCAAAGACAAGTAACCTTATGCTGTTGAAAAAAAAGTTTCGGGAAATTGCAAAAATGTAATGTCACTCATCATTAGATTTCGTCTGACGAGCCAAGGCAAGCAAGCCTGCATACCGCGCGTGCACGGCTGTGGGAAGGCATATTTGAATAGTTAGCTAGGCAGCTAACGTTAGCGTTGCAAGACCAACACAACTTCCAACCTAATAACAAGAGACGTATAATAGAAAGGCATTCCATAGATAGATTGTTATTTGTAGTTAGCTATTTAACAGAGTTAGCTGGCTTTAATCGATTTTAATGTACAGGGACTTGCTAACCAACGTTCTCCACGTTAGCTACAATAACTAGCTACCTAAATTGGAACATAACATTTGGAGATAGCTATATTAGCTATTAAGGACATACAATAGCATGTTGACAATATTAGCTTAAAACTGTAACTGTATTAGCATGTGGTAGCTAACTGGCTTGACGTAGCTAACGTTTCAAGTGTCAAACATTAGCTAGCTCCTGACGTTTATTCACATTTAAGACGAACGTTAGCTAGCTAGTTGACGTTAAAATAATTAACCTATTAAATTGTCGGCGGATATTACCAAACCTGCAGTAGAAACACCAGCAGTAGGGTCTTTTCAGCCTAGTTCGCTTTCGAGTTGCCGAACGTTAGTGGCTAAATACTGTAGCCATAAAATCAGGCATCTTCTTAACCAAGCTCTCGCTGGGTCGCGTCAGCCAGGCTAACACTAGCTAGCCAGCCAAAGCGTTAGTTACGTGGCTTGTTACTAGGTTTTGTATGTTCACTTTGTCAACTTATAGGTCGCCATTACAAACATTACTATATTCAACTGCAAGACTGTTATAAATAAAACATTTACCGGTGCAGAGAAAATGCCGACTGGTTTTATGTTTCGGGTTGCTTAGCACTTTCTTCCCATCTCCTCCCTAGCGGTACCATGATTAAATATAAACGTCATATTTCAGTCTCCCCCTAGTGGTGTATTTTGGGAAATGTATATACCCTATGTGTAACTACTATTTTATTGAAATCCAAGTCACTGAACTACACATCATAAAGCTACTACTTAACTCTTGATCTTACTGTAATTCATAATTAGTATCAATATCCACATTACCACATCAAAAACAAATGTAACAGTGGGTGTATGACAATCCATAATTTCCATCGAAAACACCAAACGACAAGTTTGAAATGCTTTTATATATAAAAGAACAATAAGCTGTTTTGCCTTCATAAAACAGCACAATACAAATTCTTTAAATAAAATTGTAAATATACATAAAAAAGGTCAGTTCACTAGAGCTGCTCTCTGATAAAATAAAAGCTGTGCATTAACAGCTTAAGGGTTAAACACTGCTTGTCAAACAGTTGGTTTCAAATCCAAAAGAGTTTTGAATTTGACTTGATTTTGTGCATGCCTATACAAAGAGCCATCTATATGAATAAGAACTTATTACATGTATTGCAAATACTGAGCTGTACATTGTTAAAAATAAATTCTAATGGTGTGCAGAACACTCATATTCAGGAGAGATCCTGGATGAGGAAATGCTGAAAGAACTCTTGGGTCTTCCTCTTCTCTGCAAGGTCCTGCTTCCTAGGAGACCTCAGTAGCAAGGCAGCAAAAATGGTGGCTGCGAGGGATGATAAGAGGAACGTCAGTAACATAAGTGATGGAAGGAAAAAGGGCAAAAGTGAACTCAAGTGATTCAGCATTAAGTACTACTAATTCAGTATGATGTATTGGATTACAATAGCTGTATTTACATAAATGGTTAATTGCCTTTGAGAGCCAGAAATAAACTATGTATTATTTTACAGAAAGAATACTGTCTTCTGGTCAGAATATCAAGACTGCATAGCCATTTGCATGCAGTGGAAAATATCCATTCCGTTGTCATGTCATTTGCGTATTGTTTTATTTCAGTGACACAGAAACAAATGGAAGACCTTATGCAAAATATTGCATATAAAATTAGTTTTTCCTCTCATATAGGCACATTCTGATCTCTTTCCCCTGGAACTTTTCACATCCTTGGTGTATGACTGCAAGTACTGCACTCATGTTATTAGCATTTCCCTAAATACTTTTTTTTCCCTAAACATTTTTAAAAAAGTTCTGTTTTTTTTGGCCAGACTGCATAAGCAGAGCTGGCCAAGAAGAGCGAATGTCTCTTACTGAGTGACTGACTGACTGACTACCCTATTAAATAGCGTAGTGGTTAGAGATGTGGACTTCCATGCAGGCGACCAGTGTTCTATCCACGCCTCCGACAGACGAAAGTATGCATTAGGATTTGTTCAGGCCAGACAAAAACCTCACTGGCTTCAAGCTTCAGTTGGTATGTTGTATAGTAAGCCTAAAAAAAACTGTTTACAGTTATATTGCAACTGTTTCTGGTGGATTTTCAAAGTATGTATCTGTGGATGCTTTTTGGAGTAATATAGGCTAGATCACAGCCCCTTGCACAGTAAAAGAGGAGGGGTGTCCACAATTCTCTCATCTTTTCACTTGACACAAAGTCAGTTATCGTCACCTATATTGATAGATACTGTATCAATGTCATTCACGAATGAAAGAAAAACAAATGTTGTTGTGCCATGAAATTAAATAGCTTTGGCAGTGTACAATTAATCTTCAGCCTTGCTCGCAATTGCTCAATTCTTATGACTATTCCAAGTAATAAGTAGATAATAGTAGGCCTATTACTAGCTAATAAAAGCCATACAGTTCATAGATGCTATTTGTGGTGGAAGTAAACTTAATAAGAAACGTTAGTCAGTTTAACAAATGATTAATAGTGTCTAGGTAAATATTCAAACTTGGTATGATGTTAATGAATGACAAAACGATCTAATGTCGGGATGCAATTTTCGGACGAGGTAGTATGTCCCAATCGGCCCCAATAATGGCATACTGGCTTACTATATATAAAACAGTACGTACTTCACCCTCATCCGCGAAGTACGTACTTGTAGTATGCAATTTGAGATTCAGACAATGCTTTCGATTTCCTCGTAGTTCACATGGCGTACTGGCTAGCTATTCAACTGTTATTGTATGGATGACCATCTACAGTAATCTTTACAAGAGCACACTTTAGTTCTTTTAATACATTTTTTGATGCCCATGTTATTCTAGAAAAAATGTAATGGCTGGGATAAAAGTTGCATTTGGAGACTATATGGAGGTGGCTTGACTACCAGCAAGCCCTCTGGTCTTGAGGGATGATCCCTGACCTTCAATATTTTGACCCCGGTTCTATTCCCCTCTCAGACATTCCAATTTTTGTCTCAGAAATGTTTATCCACACGGTATTTTTCTGCCGTCTCACAACAATATATATCTACTCTGTAATACCATGAATCTCATTTAAGAGAATAATTGTATTACGTGACCCTTTTATATTTTTATTGTATTCTATTGTATTTATTTGTAAACAAACCACCCATGGAGTGATTGGAGTCACTGTTTTCGTTCTACTGTAGATAGGCTGTATTATTATTTTTTTTACTGTAGGTAGGCTGTATTTGTTTTTTTGAGGGGTCTTTTGGGTTGCTCAGTACACATACTGCTACAGCACGGGTATGAAACCGGCCTACTGCCATTTCAGCACATGCTCTCCTATCTCCTACTTCATCGATTAAAAGCGGAAAATCCCCAAAATGTTTCAAGATGCAAGTTTGAGTCACATGCACAGAACACATCGGATACATCAATAAAAAATAATGCAAGACAAGAATATAAACAAATTGTTCAGTGCAAAACCAATATATAAAGTTCCCTTATTCAGCTCACCTAAAATGTTGACATCCAGGCTATTGTGTGCAGAATGCTTCAGCAACTCCCGGAGAAAAGCTGCTAAGTAGTTAAAAACGTTTTTATGGCACTGAGGTAGACAGGATACAACCTGAGGAAGAAAAATTACAGTTAATAGATATCACCAACATTAACAAACATTTGTCATTGGGCAAGAACAGGTAGCTCGACCTTGTTCTAGTCTGTTTGGTGCCTTATGAAAACAAGCTAGAAATGCAGACAACCATTACATACAAGCAAAGTAATATTGGCTAATTTTAAAGGGTGAGTTGAATTTGTACTGACTTTTTTACACTGACTGGGGTTGGAGCAGCACTCCAGGCATTGCTGGTAGAGGGAAAAGGGGACCACTGGCTCTGGGAGGGCATCGAGGAAGAGGAGAAGTGCTTCTGCCACAGAGTGGTTACTGCCAGCTATTGGTCAACAACATAGGTCAAGGGACATAAACCACTTCAAAATTACAGAGTAAACAGACAAAATCATGTCCAGGCTCAGAGTTCCATGGACCCCTTGTGGTCCAGAGGGGTGCTACAGGTGGTCTGCAAAAGTGTTATTTTTATTCCACAAATAATAACAGTTGGGAGTATTAAGGGGTATTATTCAGCAGTTTAACATTGACATTAACTTATATAATGATAATAGGCTTGTATCGCTTACTGATAAGACATTTGAGCTGCAAAATATTTAAAGTAAAATAAATGATGCTACTCTGCGAAAGGTGGTCCTCAAGCTATTTACTGTGATCTGGTGGTCCCCGAATAGATAATGCTGGGAACAACTGAAGAGAACATCTCAACATTTTTTAAATAAAAAATGAAAATAATAATAAACGTATATTCCCTAAGTGTTTAAGGACATAAAGAAAATCACCAAGTCAGTAGTGAAGGATACGAAGTGAGTCTGGCATGCCAGTGTCAAGGCAGTCCCTTATCTCCTGAAATTCACTGCGGAGCCCAGGTTGTTGAAATAACTCCGCCTAGAAATAGAGGAAAATGGTAATTGAATTGGTCTACTGTAAGTACAAGCCTAGATTCTAGATAGCTGTCCAGGCATTTTCCGGCTCTTTTTATACAGCATTTAACCACCCATCATAACTAGGCAAAACAGTATTCCTTCAGCAGTTTTTAGCAAAATGTTGCTATATAGCTAGACTCAGAATCCATTTTGACTATACTGGACCATTCTGGGTCTAGGTGCTAGTTTAAAGACATGGATTGTATGCTCTACAGGGGGTAGTACCATGATAAAGACAACGGCATTCCAACTGATCAGGAGGGACCCAACTAGTAGAGATGGGCAACACTGCATACTGTGGTAAAGTATGCATTGTTGACCATCCATTAGCATTTTATAATTATTGATACTGTAGCTAAAAAGAACATTCTAATGTATTTGACTGTTTATTTGAATAAGGCTCTACTGAATTGTCACCCGTGTTATCAAACGTTTTTCTTATACAGCTATTTTATGATATCCATAAAATGTCTGAGATAAGTGGTCGGTGTCTTTCTACATTGTCCTGGCTCTATCAAATAGCCTGACACACTGTGGCAGGGATGTATTCAAGTCAACACAGTAGAGTATTATGCAACTTGACGCTTATATACCAACGAATAAATCTCTCCATTCTAACCTGAATATTCAGTGAGTCAGGAAGTTTGACAAGCGGGGCATTAAAGATCTCCCAAAAACTGGTTTGTTGAGTCATTCCATTCCAGCCCATTGGTGGTTTCCAGAGAGTGTTTCCAAACTTTCCTACTTTTCACACTGCTGGGATTCCATGATGAATGAGATTCATTTGGAAATCAGGAGATTTTATGTCTGTGAAATTCAGTTCCAGCAACTGAATTTCACAGACAAAACAACTTACCCAGGGCAACCCAGTAAAGCTCAGCTTGGTTTAGCTCTGTAATGTAAATAGGGTAACATATTTCAGTGGGTCCTGACCTGTTTGGTAGCATTGCGGTACAGGTGGTCCACCATCTGCCACAACTCTTTAGGGATGTCCAGTGGCTTATCGATGATTAAAGTGCTGTTCTCATCGCCTGATGATGTCTTCAGTTATACGGAAAAAAGGAAAGGCATTTTAGCAAATAGGGTTTTGTGTTGTACATGGCAGTGACCAGGGGTGGTCCGGCGGTCTAAGACGTCCCTCTGGTGGACTGGTTCAGCAGGGGTTCAATTCCAGCCCACGGCTCTTTCAGAAAAACCTGAAAATGCTCTTTCATTAAAAAAAAGCTCTTTCATAAAATGCCATAAATAAAAACAAATGTAAATCCTGCGCATGTCATTGTTACTTATGGAAAAGTGAAAATTTTTTATTCAATCCCACCAATGGGTGAGTTTTTAGAACAACACCGACTGAAGATCAAACACAAGGCAAAGGCTTCAGAGAATTGTTCTGAAGTCTATTGTACAGGACAGTGTGCTGTTTTGCAATGCTAATTCCGATGTGGACATTATCCCCTGGCAACGGTATGTTTTTGGCCAATGAGTAATTCCCTGCTTGGCTACCCACTTCAGACACCTACAGTATCTCCTGTTTGGCTCATTGAAAGCCAACAACAAAGCAAACCGTTCACAACGACTACAGGGTGCTGTACCCGAAAGCTTCCAAACACTTCGCTCTCTATCTCTGGTGAAAATGTCTCGAGTTGAATTTTAATTAAATGTGGGCATACAAACTAAAGCCAGTTCAACATGACCTCTTACTGATCATACCGAGATAATTGTGTATTTACAGGAAACAAAATCAGGCACATTTATTAACAGAACAGAATCTCCTCAGGGCACTTTCATTTTCAATGGTTTTCGTCCGGGGAAGTCCATTCCTGGTACAATAAAACAACCCATAAGAGAGAGACATTTCCAGGCAAGGATCATCTGTTGTGCTTCTTTATTCTCAACTCATAAAGACTGTACTCCCCTTCAAGGGTTTCACAACCCTTGAGGGGGAGAAATGCCCTTCAGCCAGAGCTTAGCTTACACTCAGCTTCCTGCCATCGTAGACCTCCAGTGCAAACAGTGTCCGCACAGGGCGCATGGGATCATCAGGGACCCTTCACACCGATGCCACAAACTGTTTTCCCTCCTCCCATCAGGCAGGTGGTACAGGTCTCTTCGTTCCTGCACTAGCAGGCTCAGGAACAGTTTCTTTCCATCTACTGTAACCCTGCTTAACTCTGTGACCCAGAGAACTCTGACCCATCACTAAACATACCATTAAGAATTGCCACTTGTACATTTTCTGCCCTCCTCTATTTGCCTTAATTGCACATTTAGTATTGCTATTTGTACTGCATTTGCCTTCATTGCACATCTATACATTCCACTTGTAATACACATATTTATTACTTGCAAATTTTCTGCCCTCTTCTATTTGCACTTCTGGCTAACTGCATTTCATTGTACTGTACTTGTACTGTTCAATGACAAAGTTGAATCTAATCTCATTTGATGCTTTGAAATCCACAACGTAGAATGTGCCAGAAGATGGGAGTGTAAAGAATGGGGAAGCTGCCTCCTGAGAGTAAACGCATCCTAGTTGTGTTGACTGGGAAACGTATGGGTCATAATGAGGCAAAGACACCTAGTGCAATCCTTTGAGGACTAAGGAACACATCCCCAGCTGGCTGTCCTGAACTCACCAGGGCCTGGATGCTCTCCAGGGACATGTCCTGGATCGGATCCCTCAGCTGGCACAGGGTCTGAACAGACGAACCGAAGCAGCTGGGGAGGTAGTTGCCCGACACGGAGAGGAAGTAGTCCTTGCCACGTTCCAGGTGGAGCACCAGGATGTCCTCAATCTGCTGATTTCCTGTATTGAGGTCGGCAGCGGTGGAGCGGTTAACAAACACTTCCAGGTCGATGTCTGCACTGGCGCCTTGTTGGACAGATACAAGACACATATGGATGTGTTTATTAGGGACTGAAAGTGAAATAAATGAAAGTGAATTAAACCAGACAGGAAGGGATTAGCTGGATGTGACCAACTTGCATTTGCTTTTAATTATATGCCTTAATGAACATGGTCTGCCCTAATTAGCATGTGTTGTGTGGAAACTTTTGAAATGAGTGACGTTGACTAACTGCAAGCCAGTATTGTCCTAGAACTGCTAACAACAAGCGGATGTCTGAAGCTAGGTCCCACCCTATTCCGCAACCGCTTGTTTTGCTATTTTTTTTGTCTTTTTGTCTGGTCATTAGCACAGATTACCATATCCCCAATTTTAGAAGAACAAATACATTTAAAAATGTAGATTTTGCAGATTTATTATCAAAATTAAACTTGAGGCACAACATCAAAAGAGCAAAATAATGGAGAGCAAAATAATTACGTAATATGTGACTCCTGCCATCTTTATGCTGTCGCTGGAAAAGCAAAATTTTCACTCAAACAAAAGAGCTATGATTTGGTTTGTGGCAAGTATAACACCTTCTCTAAATTGCTATCCACTCCTGAGGGCTATCCTAGAAAGCAGAAACAAAATGTTAGCCAGCTAACTTGTCTAAATATAACCATTTTCATTTAAAACCAAAAAAGGAGCCAGGCATGCCTAGTTCAGCCAGCCCGCGATTAGAAGGGATGAATGTTGTCCCTGGCTGGTTTCGATCCACGGCAGACTGTGTCTTTAACCATTACGTTATTAAACAGCAGGAATGCAACTTTTACCTCAGCCATTACATTTTTGCTGAAATAAGGTGGACAACAGAACGTTTATTAACGGAACTAAAGTGTAGTCTTGTACAAAGATTACTGTAGATGGCTAGCTAATACCTATAAAATACCTATAATGAAAACAATGACGAAAACAATCACTCCATGGCTGGTTAATTTCTTTAGAAAACAATAACAATATAAAAGGGTCACGTAATACAATTATTCTTCAAAATACACCGATCAGCCATAACATTATGACCACTGACAGGTGAAGTGAATAACACCGAAAATCTTGTTATCATGACACATGTCAGTGGGTGGGATATATTAGGCAGCAAGTTAATTTTCTGTCCTCACAGTTGATGTGTTAGAAGCAGTAAAAAAGGGCAAGTGTAAGGATCTGAGCGACGTTGACAAGGGCCAAATTGTGATGGCTAGACGACTGGGTCAGAGCATCTCCAAAACTGCAGCCCTTGTGGGGTGTTCCCGGTCTGCAATGGTGAGTACCTATCAAAAGTGGTCCAAGGAAGGAAAAGAGGTGAACCGGCGACAGGGTCATGGGCGGCCAAGGCTCATTGATGCACGTGGGGAGCAGGCGGTCCGTGTGGTCCGATCCAACAGATGAGCTACTGTAGCTCAAATTGCTGAAAAAGGTAATGCTGGTACTGATAGAAAGGTGTCAGAACACACAGTGCATCACAGTTTGTTGCATATGGGGCTGCGTAGCCGCAGACCAGTCAGGGTGCCCATGCTGACCCCTGTCCACTGCCGAAAGCGCCTACAATGGGCATGTGAGCATCAGAACTGGACCACAAAGCAATGGAAGGAAGTGACCTGGTCTGGTGAATCACGTTATCTTTTACATCGCATGGATGGCCGAGTGCGTGTGCGTCATTTACCTGGAGAACAGATAGCACCGGGATGCACTTTGGGAAGGAGGCAAGCTGGCCGAGGCAGTGTGATGCTTTGGGCAATGTTCTGCTGGGAAACCTTGGGTCCTGCCATTCATGTGGATGTTACTTTGACACGTACCCCTACCTAAGCATTGTTTCAGACCATGTGCACCCTTTCATAGCAACAGTATTCCCTGATGGCACTGACCTCTTTCAGCAGGATAATGTGCCCTGCCACAAAGCAAAAATTTTTCAGGAATGGTCTGAGGAACATGATCCCACTCACCCTGTGCTATGAAGCCCTTGGGCGGGTTGGCGGTGAGCCAGGGTTTGCAATAGGTGGGCTCATCCAGCTTCTGAATGAACTCGAACTGACATGGGACCTGGCCGTCATTGTAGAGGGTCAATGTCTCTGCCTGGTGCTGCATGAACTTCACGTCTTTGAAATTAAACTGTGGCAGGGAGAAAGAGATTTGGATTCAGTGTGATTCAGGTGGGGAGGTACAGAGCAATTTGAACCTATTCTTTGTCTCTAACCACTCACAGACCGTGTAAACAAATATCGCATGGATGTTAGGGTTGACCACTCACCTCTCGCCTGGACAGGGTTACGGACGGAATGCATTCATTCTCCATCTTGTCCAGTGAGCGCACAATCTCCTCAAACGTCTTCTTGTAGGAATCTTCACTGACCATTTTGATCTACAAAAGCAGGTGAGAGATGAGGTCAATATGTACAGTAGATGAGTTACCAGGGAAAGTAGAACCATGTAACTGCTATAAAACTGAATTCCCAGAGTTTGAATCAGAACCCAAATAAAAGTCCTGAATGGATAAATGATAAGCTCAACCGGTGCCAACATAGCCAATCTATACATTTATGGCCCTGGTAAGATCATCAGATTTTGTCATCAAATATATTAAAGTTCTTAATTAATTGCCTAGCTATCAACAAATTGTGGTTATGGGGTGCAAGGCAAAATTAAGGCATCCTTCAGAAAGTGCATTAGAATTATGCAAATACATTAGGATTTTTATTGTTGCTAGCATGTGCTTGGCTCTGCCCAACTCTAAGCACACATCTGGGTAAGGTATACCAATCCTTGTGAAGCATTTAGGTCATGACCCCAAACATAAACCAACAAAACCTTAAGGTATGTAAGAAGTAAAAGTTTAAAAGAGAAATAAGACAGTAATTTCTTCTCACTCCTATCTCCAGAAGGGAGCTGACTGGCTTGTGGTCACTGGTCCTGAGGCCCATGTGACTCTGGTAGTGCAGCTGTCGCACATTCTTCCCTCGCCACAGGATCCGGTCGCACCACGCTGGCACACGACACTTTTCACTGAGAAGGTGAAAATGTAACAACAAATGTTTCTGAGACACATTCTACACAATGTAACAATGTCGTTTTAGAAAGAAGTAATGAAATAAGACATTACAAAAGGTTAAGTCATGCTCATACAATGCATTCCACCTGCATGCACCATACTTGATAGCATTTTTACCATTACCTTTATAGAAAATGCTAAATATTTTTGAATGTGTGGTTACCTTGTGTCCCATTGGTCAGAGCCTGTGTCGTATTTGTAAGTGGGCAAGAAGTCGATGTCTCCCTCCTCGAAACCCACGAAGACAGCCTCCTCATCCATCTGCCTCTTCAGCTGAGAATGACAGACCCACAAGTCACCTTGACAACTTCCATAATCACCAGGGTGTAATGTGACTGGTATTGAACACGTCTTATTCAGTCACCTTGACAACTTCCATAATCACCAGGGTGTAATGTGACTGGTATTGAACACGTCTTATTCAGTCACCTTGACAACTTCCATAATCACCAGGGTGTAATGTGACTGGTATTGAACACGTCTTATTCAGTC
>JACXGI010000545.1:0-15910 GCA_016801175.1 Esox masquinongy
AACCCACCCAAACACACACCCACACCCACTCACACAGATACACACACACACACACAACCCCACACCCACTCACACAGATGCACACACACACACCCACACACCCACACCAAGTTGGCAGGCGTAAAACTGTGTAGTGCCTCCCCAGATGCTGTGTGCTCTTGTGTTCTGCCTAGCGGGATAGTTTGGTCTCAGGGGCCATTTGTTTAGCCTTGGATGCAGGCCCGCTAGCAATTAGCCATAGATTGTACTATGCACAAACACCAAGCCTGCTTAGCAACCCAGGGAGACTGAGAGAGAAATGGTGCAATTCGTTTTTCAACTGCGTTGTTTTGGTCACGATGGTCATCCTCCTTCAAGAACATGAAGGACTTGGTTGCAGTTTTTGCAAATGTGGTTGATGAAAGACACAAACACACTCATAAACACACACACACACACACACACACACACACACACACACACACACACACACTCTGAGACTTAGTGAAAGTAAAGCAGAGTTAACTCACACCCAGGACATGTAGAAGCACCGCTCCGCGTGTTCTCTCCCTGTGGGTGAACAGATCTGTGGGGAACTCGTGCAGAGCTGGAAGAGACAGAGACACTGGGTTATACGAGTAAGAGTGTGTCTGTGTGTGTGTTCTGATGCCTGTCCTGTGAGGTCAGTGCTACTAGCTGGCTAGAAGAGGACACACTGAACTCATGTGAACTGACAAGGGCCGGCCCTGCAGCACCTAGCCCAAATGTGCGTATGTGTGTGTCTTCACGTTTGTGTGTTCGCGTGTAGCTTTGTTTAGCTATCCTGTAGAGAACCTAAAATTCCCCAAATTCCACACAAGAATAGCATAAAAGTGAAACATTATTTTAAAAAGTTTGCATATCGGTTCCATGACGGCAATGCTATTATAAGTAATGGTTTAGAATTAGGTGTTACAGTTAGGGTTTAGGAGGTAGGGAAAATTAATAATAGGATTTTTATTGGGTTCAATTTTGGACACACTTATGGGTGAAAACACACACACACTGGGAATGGGTAACTGTGTCCAAACTTTTGACTGGTACTGTATGCGCGTATATTTGATTTTGTCCAATCATGTGAGGTTTTCTTCATCCATCCATCTGGGTGTGTGCGTGTGTGTTCGTGCGTCGGTCCGGGTATGTGTGTGTGTGTGTGTGTGTGTCTGTGTGTGTCTGTGACAGTCCCGCAGTGTCCTGCCAAGGACTATGCGTCTGCCTCCTGTGAGAACTTCAAGAACCACCGGAGGAGAGGAGATGGAAAAAGTGAGAGTGAAAGAGAGGACAAAGAAAGGGCAGAGAGAAGAGACAAAAGAGTAAAAATAGAGCCTGAGAGGAGATATGTAGGGTGAGCAGGAGGGGACATTATACATGGACGGACAGCAAAGGGGAAAGAATACAACAAGAGCTTGTAGCTATAGCTCCTTATTGGGAATAAAACACAGAGAGAGAGAAAGATCGGGGGAGAGAAAGAGTGTGATTGGGAAAGATAGAAAGTGATGGGGGAGGGTGAGGGCAAAAAAGACAAATAGAAAGAAAGACAAAAAGCGAGATGGGGAGAAAGTGTGATAGAGAAAGAGAAAAACTGAGAAATGGAGAAGATGGGGAGATGGTTAAATGGATAAGAGCCAACAGAAAGAAACAAATAGGAGACATAGTAAAAGAGAGTAAAAGATCCTTTCACTCCACACTATTGTTCCCTCTTTCCTTCCTTCCATCCTTGTCTTGTTCTCTATTCATTCCCCTTAGCCAATGCAATGACAGCCTGTTGGCCCTGAGCTAGCAAGAGTTGAAAGATCCAGGCCCCTCTCTACACTCCTCCTCTTCCTTCATCATCCCACCTCGTCCACCAATCAACAGTCCATTCACAGGCCACTGCTTACATCTGTTCCGGATTTCGCCATGTTTCCACTGGAACAGCCAACCAGACAGTTAAATTGTTGCTAGCTAGTAGGTAGTTAGTTGCTTGTACCAACATTGCTTCGACCAATACTAGTGAATACACTAGCAACAAAGATTTGTATAAATAAGCCAAGATAGCTGACAAGCTGTTGGTTTCCAATGGGAGGCCAGTGAAGCTGAGAGGGCAGAACCAAGCGCAAGCTAACAAGATTATATTGAGTAATATTGGCCTGCTGCAGCCAGTGAAAAGCGCTTGTCCAAGACGTCAGTTCACCCAGTAATTCTTCAAAAACAGCTAGTCCACTGTTTTACATACTTTATTTTTGGGACCAGAAAACTGTGTTGAGATCAGCAGTTACATTGATGAGAAAACCTATATAACATCAGCCCAGTTTCATCTGTCTCCATTGACTTCCACTGCCTGGCCACGCCCCCTCACCTAAATAATTAGCTCACCCCTCCCCAACCTTTAACCTTTCAGCCCACCCATTTACACCGCAACACTAACTGAACCATTCCCTCACCTCCGTTTGCTCGAGTGGACGGCCTCTATTAACCCTTCCTACACCACCCCGCTGGGGCGAATCATACCGCGCTGCCTCCGAGTTTGTCCTTTCCAGCCACCCCGGTGGCGGCGTAACCAGGCCAATGCAGGGCGACGGGTACGGCTTTGCTCCGCTCAGCTCGCCAGTGTGAAAAGGCTACAGGCTACACGTAGCTCTCTCGTGACCCAGTCGCAGCACATCCCTCTGTCTGTGTAAGGGGTCAACCACATGGCTGACCGCAACGACCAGTGAAGCGGAACACACCGGGGAAAAATGCAGACGGAACAGAGGACTCAGAGCAGCAGGAGGACGGCGGTCACGCGTGCCACGGCTTGACGCATTCTAATAATTTTGCCGACAAGCACAGCGTGCAAAGCGAGAGAATAAGAAAAACAGAACTTAAGATGAGTAAGAAATGGGCAGAAAGATGCCCAAGATAATTGTCCCATCCCCCTACTAATGACAAGATAAAAACCTCTTCTGCTTTTGCCTCAAACGGAATGTTATTAACAAGTTCAAATTGTAGTCAGGCAACTCTCACAAACATAATAGCTCTGGCATTTTAAATCTCTAGCCTATGTATGCACAGTTGTGCTCAAAAGTTTACATACCCTTGGAGAATTGGCAATATATGTACAATTTGTAAAGAAAACATGAGTGAGCAGGCAAAACACATGTCTTTTATTTCTTATATTTTCACAATTTTCACAAGATTCCCCGTGCCGTGTCAAGGTGTTGTAGGACATATTGCAACCAGGCTTTTTTGTGGCATTGGCACAGTAAAGGCTTCTTTCAGGCAACTCAACCATGCAGCTCATTTTTGTTCAAGTGTTGTCGTATTGTGCTCCTTGAAACAACCACACCGTCTTTTTCCAGAGCAGCCTGTATTTTTCCTGAGGTTACCTGGTTACTGGGTTTTTCTTTGTATTCCGAACAATTCTTCTTGCAGTTTTGAAATCTTTCTTGGTCTACCTGACCTTGGCTTGGTATCAAGAGATCCCCGAATTTTCCACTTCTTAATAAGTGATTGAACAGTACTGACTGGCATTTGCAAGGCTTTGGATATCTTTCTATATCCTTTTCCACCTTTATAAAGTTCCATTACCTTGTTATGCAGGTCTTTTGACAGTTCTTTTCTGCACCCCATGGCTCAGTATCTAGCCTGCTCAGTGCATCCACATGAGAGCAAACACACTCATTGAGTGTGTGTCTGTAACAAGGCCAAACATTCAAGGGTATGTAAACTTTTGCCATTTGGGTGATTTCTGTTATCATTCTGATTTAAAAAGGAGCCAAACAACTATGTGATAATAAATGGCTTCATATGATCACTATCCTTAAATAAAAGACAGTTTTTTTGCATGATCAGTCATATTTTCAACATCAATGCCAAAATTTTACAGTTTCTGCCAGGATATGAAAAACTTATGAGCACAACTGTATGTACTGAAGTTTATGTATGAGAGCATAACTTTTAACATACTGAAATTCCACCATCACAGCCATCTCTACTATGAAATAACTTCAAACTATAGAATAAGATAAAACCTGTGGCCTACAGGCTAGGCTGTTGCTAACATAGGGAAAGGTGGATATTATTCACAAAGCCCATGGCTTGGGGGAGTCCAGTGATAATATCAATGTTGTCCATAAGTAAGGGGGCGCAGACATCTTTTCAGGGGGCCCAGGAATCCTGGTATTGGCCCTGCGTACAATCTCTTGGCTTGGACCCCAGGAAGCCACTCTAAGAGGTTCGAAATTTGCTCTAGTACATCTCGGTGCGTCAAACTGAAAACAGTCGTACACGGCAGCTTTGTGGACAGAGGTGCAGACAAGAGTGGGGGAAGATGGGTAAAAGGGGGGCCTAAGGAAGGGGGGCGGACTAAATGTGGTTGGAGGGGTTAGCTGTGAGAGCATGGCGTGGCAGAGGGTACCACAAAGAGTCAGCATGCCCAGGCGAATGCCTAGTGCCAGGGGGTAGATGCACAGATGCAACCAGCCATGTCCAGCACTACCATTCTGCTTTTAACCAAAGAACCACTATGCCAGATTCTAACTCGCGGCCAAGAACAGATACTTTCGAAACTTTGAAATACCTGATGCATGCCAATAAATTGTTTAAAAGCAGTCCTATCTATTCCTATTGAAGGAGACAACACCTGATTGTTATGTCATTTTCAGATCTGAGTCACTCGGTTCTATTCTTCTCTTTTAATGGCACATAGCCAGAACATTTCAATAGCACACAAGATGCCTGTATTTCAGAAGAAAGGTACAGCTGGCTTTTTCAAAGTCCATTAAGAAGGTACAGTGGGCATACTGGTGAGTTTTCTCTGTCTGGAGGATGCAGAAATGCACTAGAATAATGACAAAGAAGGTCAGAGAGAAAGAGCGAGGGAGTTAAGAAAGGTAGAAACAGGAAGTGAACAAAGTGTTGTGTCACAGTATAAAGGTTATCTTATAACTGAAAGTAATGCGGTGGATTGCCGGTGGTGGTGTTCAATCTAAAAATATATTGCATATTACCTACCTTGTCTTCACTCCTATATGGCACATTCACACATCTCTGGAATTACAAACACCCACTCACATATGACCTTCAACATATACATGATTACTATTAGTACAACCCATTATCATCAGTAAACCATCATCCAGGGATGTTTTTGCAAAAGCAAAATAAGTAATGAAAACGTTATATTTTTTTCTATACATCACAGCCTATGCCCGGGGGAAAAAAGCTTTTCTTTAAATCTGTTGGCATTTTGCAACTGACTACAGGCGCATATGCCACCACCTGATGGAGTGTATTTCTAATAGATGTAACCAAACCCTTTTTAACCCTCTCCTGGGCATCCTGAGCCATCTCAATGAATCGAGCAAAGTCAAGGGCTTGATGATCAGTTGACATGTTGATTCTCCATGTTGATTCAGGTGAGATAGCTGATAGCTGTGGAATATATCTAATACCTGAAGGGCTGGGGGTCCCCAGGGGGGGTTTGAAGACGTGTCCTACAAACATCATTACTCTGATCCCCACATTCAAAAATAACACAAGTCCCATCCCTGTCCAACCTCTTTGATCCTTTCATAAATCTTTCCATTTCTACATACTTCTACATACAATTCACAGTATCATTGTACATTCTCTGTCATTTCTTTCATCCATTACATATTCCTGTAGTATTTTTTATCTAATTGTAGATAATAATTTTTGCTTTTATCCCCATTACAGTGTATAATCACTCATACTGATTTTTCTGTGTTATAATTGATTCCCCATATTACTGTTGAGAAATGTATGACATTTTCCCCATATTACTGTTGAGAAATGTATGACATTTTTGTAAGTATTACATTTGTCTAGGTATTTCTTTATCATTGACTCCATTTGCAAAAACATCATACCTGGTGATGTTTTTCATTCAAATTTACATTTGCATCATAAATTTTAGCAATTTAACAGACGCTGGTATCCAGAGCGACTTACAGTAAGTGCATACATTTTAAGTGTTGCTTCGTACTCTACAAACGCTATAGAACATAAACCTGCAGGAGCGAGTCACTGCCTTGATATAAGCAGAGAATATGGGTTTTGTATAGTGTCACGTCAAGGTTCTTTGCACTCTGGGAGGGAAACACTACGCAGTTGTCAACCATGATGGACATGTCCTGCAGCGGACAGGCCTACCGCGGACGAAGAGTAGCTCAGCCTTGTCAAGGCTAAGCTTGAGGTGTTGGACCAACATAAGTGGAGATGTCAGCCAGACACGCGGAGATGCATGTTGTCACCTGGGTGTCGGAAGGGGGAAAAGAGAAAAAAGGCTGAGTGTCATCTGCATAGCTATTGATAGGCAAGGCCATGTGAGGACATAAGAGGAGAGGGCGTCGGACCGAGCCTTTGGGGAACACTCAAAGTAGTAAGACTGTTTTTTTCTTTCTCATTGATGGTAATGCACTGAAAAGAAAAATCATCATGTTTGATGTTGTTCTGTCACAATGAAGTATATTTCATAGACATTTAGTTTTTTTGTGTCATTTACTAACACGTAATACCTAGTGGCGTTTTCTTTCTAATTTACTACAATACACTCACAAAACAAACCTCATGTTTGACGTTTTTCTTTTACTGTAGTTATTACAAATCTCATCAGTTTTACATTTTTCCAGTTGTTGACTGTTATGCATTGGCAAAAATGTAACATCTACAATAGTGACTTTCTCATTAACAGCAACAAATTGTCCAAAATGTAATCAGGGTTCACGTCCTTCTTTACCATTGACTGTAATGCACTGACAAAAACATCAGAAAGTTTTACACACTTTTCTTTGTCACTGCATTGAAGAATATGTCAGTTTGATCACAGCATGGATTTTTGCTATGATATGTAGATGTCACAGGTAAAAATAGGTACAAAATCATCATCCAAGTCATTCAATTAAGACGCCATCATAATAACATGTTTACCATTACACGTTCAAATCCCCGGGGCCAGAATCATCCAATCATTCAGTCGGCCTTCACTTCAATTTGATTTAATCAACTTTACTACTTGTGTTGGACAGAGTGTTAGCTAGCAACGTAGCCAAGCGCTGGCAAGCTAAGGCAGCAACCCACTCCATAGCAACCGTGTCTCTGTTCCGAGTGAGTGGGTTTAACTCACACAGAGAGAGACACATGACTCGGGCCAACTGTGTCTCCTTCAGAATGAGTGGGTTTAAGTGGCAGAGGGAGAGAGGTGGAAATAACAGACATCTTTAACCTGGAGGGAATCACTACTCACTAGAGCACAGTACATTGGCCATTAGCCTTGTGTACAGGCCTGCAGACCAAGACAAGGTTGGCCGAGAGTGCGGATGTGTGTCTGTTATGTTCTGATTTAACGTTCGATTTAGAAATGCAATGTGGCGAGGGTTTGTTGGAGTGGTAACATACATCGTGGTTCTGGATTGCCTCGAGTACTCCACGTGTTTGATTTAACTGACCTGGATGAGCAGGTGAGTTGAATTCATGCACTCGCCGATCTGATCGATTAGTTGGCGTTTAAACTAGCTAACCCTAGGTGAAACAAAGGTTGAGATTCCAAATTACTTTTTTTGCTCTCTCCACCAAACACTACAGCAACTACAGAACACAACTTTTATTTAGTTTGAGAGCAATTTCTAGTCGACAGTACGAACACAAAATGATGAGCATCTACTAAGTTTGCTGCAACTTCTGTAGCATACCTGGGAAGTCTGGAAAATAGTATTTATTACCATAGTTAGTATCATTCAACCCGGCACAGCAAACAAAACAGTAGCCAGCGTAAAAACAAAACCTGCACTGTTTTATTGTGGACATTGGATACATCTTCATGCCACTGACTTTACCAAAGAAGCTAACTAGCGTAACAACATCGCAAATGTGCCTGAAGCTAGCGGTCTGTCAATAACAAAGCCTTCTGGACCCAGCTGTGCTGAAGATGATGTGGTGTCTACACAAGCACAATAAACTTTCTAAGCGCACTGCATTCTATGGTTTTAGTACGCTCTCTTGGGTGCTCTTGGAAGTTCACTCTTGAACGAACCGGAGAATGCCAGTACGCCTTTTGAAACCCTTTCAAAACCCTGTAGTACCTGCGGCACATTCCAGGCACAGGGTTGCCTACCCCCTGCTGCATGTGGACAGATGGATGGATTGAGTGTTCGTTATCAGACTACTATCTACTGTTTGCAAAAGACATGGAAGGCATCTATGCTTGACTGCCTGGAAGAACATGTACACAGTGGCTTACATGTTTTTGGCTATGGATGAACTATGGTTGGTTTATAAAGTGCATCGCTGTTTTCATGTCTTTGCATTATGTCTTTGAGTCATAAACAAAAACAATAACACTATTAACTGTAATAACAGCATTTTCTCTGTGACTCAATTGAACCCATCCATAAAGAGCTGGGTCTTTCCATCATAGTCTATATTCCTCTCTACCTTACACTGCCCAGCCCTGCTGCAGTGGCCAGCCCTACTGGCTATTACACACACACGGATGGACGCGGAAACTGGTTACACACGCACGCACGCACACACTGCACACATAAGACGCAGAAAAATGCCTTGTCATTCACACATCGACACACACATACGCGCGTGCGCACACGCACGCACGCGCACACACACACACACAGCCAGTCTCTTCGCAATCACACCCCAGCAGTCTCCCAGTGCACTTCTCACTAAAGCTCAATCAGTGGCGTCAATGCATCAATCAGCAATCAGAACACAGTCAGTTGTTCTCTCTATTTTCCTTCTTCCTCTCCCTCTCTCGCTCACTTTCAACCTACCCCATCTCTCCCTCCCTCCCTCCCTCCCTCCCTCCCTCCCTCCCCTTCTTTCTATCCCTCTCCCTCCTTTCTCTCTCTCTCTCTGCCAGCCATCATCACCAGTTAATATCCTATACAATGTTAGCCAGTTTGATTGAGCAAGAGGTGTCTAAACGGAGCATTGTTGTTCAAGCTGTCTGAATGTTATTTTTCCATGATGAGTATCACTCATTCAACTCTCTCTGTCTGTCTGTCTGTCTCTCTTTTGGTCTCTCATGCTACACTGTTTCAGTATTTTCATCCACACTATTTTTATATCTTGTGTGTAGTGTGTGTTTCCTGGGTGTGTGTGTGTAGGTCTACAGCGTGTGTTTGTAGGTCTACAGCGTGTGTGTGTGTAGGTCTACAGCGTGTGTGTAGGTCTACAGCGTGTGTGTGTAGGTCTTCAGCGTGTGTGTGTGTAGGTCTACAGCGTGTGCGTGTAGGTCTGTGTGTAGGTCTACAGCGTGTGTGTTTGTAGGTTTACAGCGCGTGTGTGTGTAGGTCTACAGCGTGTGTGTGGGTACCATACATGTGTGTTTCTGTGCGTGTCTAAGATATTAAGTCGGCTTGCATGTCCATGAGTCTCACGGCAGTCGGCATCTTTCTCTCTCTCACTCTCATTTATTTATAACAGCTCTGAAACGAGGGATGAAAAGGTGGAGGGTAAGAGAGTGACGTTCAGAGAGTCTTTAGAGAGATCAATCCATCCTGCAATCCCTGCAGTTTAAATATAGAGCCCTTCATCCATCCTTCCTCTGTCTCCCTCCTCATCCCTTGTCATCCCCTCTGACGCTTCACTGAGAAGACAGAACACAATGAACCCTGATACCAATTCGGCATATTTCACACGGTTCATCACAACTTATATCTCCACGTGCACATCAAACGCGTGCACACACGTGTGTAAGCATACCCAGAGCAGAGCACGCTCACTCATTAAAATGAATCCGTTACAACAAGTGAGCTGGCTGCGAAGGGGTCCTTATTGCCATCTGAGAGTGTGTGAACAGAACACGTCGTCGCATTGCTCTAATGGGTTCTTTAAAAGCAGAACATCGTGTGTGTAGTTAGGCGCAGTAGCTGCTTCATGGCCGTTAATGGTTCCATTACGTTTGTTAGGGGATTCACAATGGCGATGACAAGGTAATATATTCATATTGTGTTTCGATTATTCAAAGAGGGCTGAGTGAGTTAGAACAGATACTGTATATGGCTGAAACTAGGTGCTCTTCCATATGAGTGAAAAATGTAGCGAGTTTAAAGTTGCGTACATTAGGTTGGGAGTTTTTGCTGGCCTCTTAATCTCTTTGTTTTTTTGATCATCCCTACGTGCATTAACTGGGCAATTGGATAAGACAAATGTCAAATGTTCCAATACCAGCATGACAAACATCTAAAAAAGACACACAAACACCAACATACAATATCCCCTGAAAGCAAATAAAGAGTTGGGGCTAGAGACAGAGAGAAAGACAGAGAGACAGAGACAGACACAGAGAGAGACAGACACAGAGAGAGACAGACACAGAGAGAGACAGACACAGAGAGAGACAGACACAGAGAGAGACAGACACAGAGAGACAGACACAGAGAGACAGACACAGAGAGACAGACACAGAGAGACAGAGAATGCGATAGAGAGAGAGACGTTCCGCTGTCTAAGCAAAAGAGCAGCAGTTCCAGATGAACAAGATAACCCAAATATTCCTCCTTTCCTCTCTTCCTCCTAGTGATGTCATCTCTCCTGAGCCGAGGCCCGGGGTGCTTACGTAACGCGGGGCAACGCTCCGCACGCTCCATGTTCTATGTATCCGCGTTCACTCTCCTCACTCACCACGACAGAATTCTTTTAGGCTGTCGTCGTGGAAACGAACGGGGCATGCATGCTGCTGGAGGAGGGGGTCTGGAGAGGGGCAAGGGGATTATGTATAGTCATTTGGACGGGGGGGGTTGAATGAGTGGAGTGGGAAGGGGGGTTATTACGAAAGGGGATGTGAACCAGTGGTGAGCTGATCTGTACTGGTGACTAAGCAATAAGCATGTTGTATAAGTGAGATAGAGATGGTAGAGAGACAGAGAGAGAGAGAGAGAGAGAGAGAGAGAGAGAACTAAGGAATCAGAGACTGCATAAAACAGTAGGAACAAGACAGAAAGAGTGGTGATGGATAAATAAGATGTTTTACCATGACATCTTATCCAGAGCAGCATGGGTTAACCACTTAGTGTTAAGTGCCTTGCCAAAGGGCACAATGGCAGAATTTTTTCCTTGTCAGCTTCGGGATTCAAACCAGTGACCATTTAGTTAATGGCCCAATTCTTTAAAATAGGATGCCCCAAAAACATGATAGAAAGTGGACAAAAGGAAATTTAAAGGAAAGACCAAAAAACACACTTAGGGTGGTACTCTGTGACATTTAAAACATTTTGGAAGACAAGACCAAATGTCTTTGCCTGTTCTACAAAATTGAATAGTTCAATATGTCAAATATATTCACCCTCCTTCAGTTGTTTTACACTTTGATTAATTTAAAGTAATTTGTCACCTAAAATCATAATTGCTGTGTTACTGTTAAACCTAAAGGAGCAACAGAGAGAGAAAAAATATTTTGTATTAGAAAGTAGAGAAAGGGGCCCATGGCCCATGTTAACATTACATTACAGCCGTGCTTTTCAAACTTAACAACAATACAAAAACAAGGAGTTTTACTGACTTTTGCAGCAAACCGCCAACAAAAAAGTGTGTTTTGCAATAGAGATAATCATCTAATTTCATGCAATTCTACACATTTGGCCAAGAGGCAAAAAAATGAAGAAATGTTTGGATACCAACATTTCCATGTTAATTTATAATATAACATCTGTGTTATATTACACTCGCTAAACTTATTCCTTATTATATTCTGATCCTCTTTGCCAAAACCATCTAATCTGTTGTAGATATAATACGATTTTAAAATGTTTAATATAAATACATACATAAATATCTGGCAGTGGACACCCCTGCGGTACCTTAGCGTACCCCAGTTCAAAAACCCAGTCCAAAAACCCAACAAAATGTACTTGTAGGACTAGTATTGTGCATTCAGTTACTGTTTTGGGCATACTGTTGAATGTGTACACTGATCAGCCATAACATTATGACCACTGACAGGTGAAGTGAATAAAACAAACAATCTCGTTATCATGGCTCCTGTCAGTGGGTGGCATATATTAGGCAGCAAGTGAACATTCTGTTCAAGAAAAATGGGCAAGCATAAGGATCTGAGCAAGTTTGACAAGGGCCAAATTGTGATGTCTAGACGTTTAGATGTTGTCCAATCCAACAGATGAGCTACTGTGGCACCAGGATGCACCTTGGGAAGGAGGCAAGCCGGCGGAGGCAGTGTGATGCTTTGGGCAATGTTCTGCTAGGAAACCTTGGGCCCAGTCATTCATGTGGATGTTACTTTGACACGTACCACCTACCTAAGCAAAGTTGCAGACCATGTGCACCCTTTCATGACAACGGTATTCCCTGATGGCATTGGCCTCTTTCAGCAGGATAATGCTCCCTGCCACAAGGCAAAAATGGTTCAGGAATGGTTTGAGGAACACAACAATGAGTTCAAGGTGTTGACTTGGCCTTCAAATTCCCCAGATCTCATTCCAATCGAGCATCTGTGGGATGTGCTGGACATACAAGTCCGATCCATGGAGGCCCCACCTTGCAACTTACAGAACTTAAAGGATTTGCTGCGAACGTCTTGGTGCCAGATACCACAGCACACCATCAGAGGTCTAGTGGAGTCCATGCCTCGATGGGTCAGGGCTGTTTTGGCAGCAAAAGGGGAACCTACTCAATATTAGGCACGTGGTCATAATGTTATGGCTGATCGGTGTATATTCTAAGCCTCTCTGGATAAACATTTCTGATGAAGTCCCTATCGTTAATTATCAATTATCATGGAATCAAATTCTGAACATAATTGTTTATGTGGTGAAGTCTCATTACAATCTATTAAAATATGGGTGTCATTGTGATGATAAATATCCGCTAAATACCTTGCTAATGACTTCTTTGCTAACCAGCTCTTGTTCACAAGATATCTAGCAATACAGATTTACTATATCACTGCAGATTCACAAACACCCGCACTCACACATGCATTAACAAATGCACATACTCTACACACTCCCGCGCACAAATGCACATGCTCCACTCACACCCGCGCACAAACACATATACAGCACACACACCCACACACAAACAAACACATACACACATACACCTATCACACATCAGCAACTGCTGGAGGCGACCATCCAATTATGAGTTAATTTATTCACCTTACAGTCACTGTATAATTGTGTGTGCATGCGTGTGTGTCTGAGGACGTTTGTTTTGGCATCTCGCACTACTGGATAATTATGTGCAGTGGGAGATGTTGTTTTTGTGTATGAAAAAAAGCACACAGAGTACAAAAGAAACCCCCTTGTGACAAGGTTGGTGAAGCCACTTGGTTTTATCCTAGTGTCTTTAATTGCTTGGCTTTGAGAGTTTGTTATCGATGAGAAAAATGAAGCGATTGAGGAAGAGAGTAGGATGTATTGAGAGGAGTGGCCACTGGTTGAGGCATGTGTTTGAAGAACATCTTTGAAAGAAACTGAGTCTGGTTACTGGAATTGGAAATGAGACTATTTGTTTGAAAGTGCTTCAAACGGGGCTAACTTGGCCGTGAGGTGAACTGAAAATGTTATCAGCAGCAATGCATCTTCTCACTCCTGTCACAGGTGATCTCTATATGGTTTTTTGAAGGGATGCTAAAATCTAAAATGACATGTTCTGTATCGTCAAAACCGAGATCTAACCGATAAAAAAGGATTTAGCACCATGGAATACCTGTGCTCATAACAGAGCTAGTCAAAGGGACTTGGTGCACTGAAGACTGAAGCCGAACCAGGCGCTCCAGAAATACATCTGTCCCTAGCTCCTTGTTCCTAGTTGACTGAAGAGATAGGAGCGGGAATGAGAGAACGCATCATGCGTCAGGGCACTGGGCTAGATTCCAACCTATAACGTCACGTTCACACACCGTATGCACTTAACTACTAGGCATTTAGGCCATTCGTTTCCTCCGTTGATTCAACACTATGGACACAATACAGATTCACTGGTAGATTAAGAATAGCCTTAAATAATCCTAAAGTAGGCCAAACTCCTTCAAACCGAACATCCATCATTTTTTGTCCTACACACGTGCACACACGCGCGCACACACACACACACACAATATTTTTCACTGGGAATGGAGAGAAGGGAGAGTAACGTTTCGACTGCAGAATCTCAGAAGGTGTCAGCAGAGCTGCGACGGCATTGATGATTGGATGACGATCCATGGATGAGTAACGAACTCGACCCTAAACCCTTCATAATACACGACTTCTGAGCCCTGTGGGACTTGGTCAAAAGTAATAAAAGTGCATGGGGAATAGGCTGCCACCGGGGACCTAGATTTCTTTTATTGTAAAGGAGTTAAATAAAATGACAGAGCCATGACGGTCCTGGTCAAACAAAGTGCGTTAAACAGGGAGTAGGGTTTACCTACTCTGGTATTGTCCTTGTCTGGTATTGTCGAAGTGAAACGTTTAGAAATACGAGCCGGAAGCACCTCTGGTTAAAAAATGGCATACATTATGGGGACAAAAATAAATGCTGAACTTCAGCCCTGTGCCCTGTGCGCTGCAAAGCATTCTGGGGAATTGACTTGATGCATTGGGGGAATTAGAGCGTTGAGAAAAGAGATGAGAGATTTGGTGTTAATACAAGGACTAGGAAGAAGTGTTAGAACAGCATGTCCTATAATTCTACCTTACACGTAGGTTTTCAAAATGGATTGCTAGCACAAAAACAAAGTCATACACCTCATCATTGCACACTCATCACCTGATGTTAAGTATGACTGGAGGATATTGAGGTAAACAAACAACCAAAATAACAATTAAAGCTGCAAGCAGCATGTCCGGTTTTCAGCAGTCATTTGACATTTCCCCATAATTTGACATTTCCCCATAATCAGCTCCTTCCCCTTAGCCAACTTTCCAAAACATCACAAATAAACAATGAAAAGAGGATGCAGTAGGTTGTCAAAGTATCTTTCACAATTTTCAGGGATTACTTTAAAATACTACTCCTTTAGAACTTTTGGTCAAATCCCGCTAAAACTTACAATATATAATATAGGCACTATAAGCCAATGAGCAAGCGCAAAAGGTTTTTCCCGTATAACAGTTCCACCTCTAGTCCAACCAAAAACATGATTTTGAGTTTAGTAACATTTATTGAATGCATGCTCAGGTGTATATTTCCCCACTCTAAGTAAAACGATTTAGGAGATATAAAAACTTGGACTTATAGGATTTATAATAACTGTGTGGTTGATCTGAAGCGGCTTGCACACATGGTGTCTTACAATTTTGGTGAAAATGTTCACCAAGTTTTATTGAGATCTAAATATCTATGCCTGATTTATAAGCATTTATGATGTTAAACCCTGCCAAATTGAAAATTCACTGATCAATGGTGGCTAGTTTTTTTTTCATATTGTAGTCTGGAAAATATAGCACTTTAAGAACCTCCTCCATATATACTACATGCCATGTTACAAGCAGATTGGTCATTCTGTCTCTGAGGAGTAGGGATGAAAGTGATTTTTAGAAAATTCCAAATGGCAAAAAAACCCATCCTGGCAGACTTCATGCGTCCTACAGACAAATGTGCCTTGTATGGAGGCAGATCTATGTACCAAATTTTACAACTCTACGTAAGACAGGTTGAGGAGCGTGAGCTTTTGAAGATGTCCCAGAATATCGGTTGTTATAGTGCCACCATGTGGCCAGTTGGCATGTCATTGCATGGCATGGTGTAGTGCCATTCACAATTCTACCGAGATTCAGCTTATGCCTTACCAACTCACAGAAAATTAGCATAGCCATTCAGATAGGAAACCAAGTGGTCATTGGTCAGTGACGTACCAGCAAAATACATACATCAGATTTCATACTGACTATTACAGAAAAATCTGATTTCATACTGACAATTTGGCTGTTATTATCATCAGGTTACT
>JACXGI010000545.1:16010-29217 GCA_016801175.1 Esox masquinongy
CCTGTTTCCCACCCACCACCCCTGCCTCCACCTGTTTCCCACCCACCCACCCTGCCTCCACCTGTTTGGTTCTGTGTTTCTTTTTGTGGAGGATCAGTACTGTTTACCTTGCTCATCGCCTATGGGGATTGATATTAACGATATTATGGTGTTGACATCGTTATTTGTAGTACCGTATATACACAATCATGTGACGGCAGTGAGCTACCCAGGAGGAAAATAACCTAACTTCACTATTAAATGGTTAAACAAATACATTGCATTGTCTGAATCTGTATTTTAAGAATAATAACCAATGCTAACAATGATTCTAGGATTCTACGCTGCTAAAACCCTAACAGCAAAACCTTAGGTCTATCAATTTTGGATTATAATGATGCTTAACCTTGCATTTCCTGCCCCGAGGGATCCAGGCTCGTGCACATGGTCGTGTAAGGCGCGTGCTGGTACACGTGGAGGGTTCGGGAGCCTCCTCTTCACACGTGCTCGGCAGAAGCTGATATACAGTGACACGTTGCGTGTCGTGACTGTAGTTACCGTGCTGGGTTATGTGACATTAAAGGTCTTCTGCTCTCACTAACCGTGGCGAGACAAACACCCACTCACCAACACAGAAACACACCAACCAACACACAAGTGGAGGACCAACAATTTAGTACCTTTTAAAAAAATATATATTTTACGTAACCCCTAACCATAACCTAACCCCATTAACGTAACCTTTATGCCTAAACTTAACCCAAACCCAAATTCTAAACCTAACCCTAAACTTAATCACAGGTCAGATAAAGACCAGGTCAGACCTACAGTATATAAACATTTATTAAGAGGATCATTACTCAAATTTATGTAGTGGGCCTCCTAATATAATCGCATGGAAGGAAATAGTTGATATAATGTACCTTAAACTACATACTAATGAAGAGCAACTACAAATGCTTTCGTATTATCTATTTCTCACATTAGAGATTCTATTCGGTGATAATAACAACAACATTATTTAGCTTTGGTTGGTTAGTTGTCGGCTTGACTCAACACTCCAACATCGAAAACAAAGGGGACATTCCAGCCCCACCCACCCAGTCCCCTCCAGCCAATAAAAGTCAAAGTGGGCTTCCGAAGTGAAATGTCACATCCACCCACAGCCAATGACATACGAGTGAACACATGGTAAGTGATAACTTAGCTGGGAGCTATACAGGAAGTGTTTTTGTGTGTGTGTGTGTGTGTGTGTGTGTGTGTGTGTGTGTGTGTGTGTGTGTGTGTGTGTACACGTTTTGGAAGAATTTTGTCAACCAGTGTGTCAGTGATGGACAGGGATTGCATAACTGACAGTATATCAACTGTTGATATGGTCAAAAAGATAAACAAAAATTTTAAAGATGCTCTTCTGTTTTTTTCTCCATCTTCAAAAAATATAACCAACCTAATATAGGAACTACAGATGCTCAAGAAGTGAAAGTCCAAGATCTAGATTTATTTTACTTTTAACTATTATGACAGACATACTTTTGTAAGAAGTGCACAAGGAAGCGGTTAAATTAAGGAGTTGCAGAACATTTTGAGCTACTGAGTGAAATTAATGATTACCTTTTCGACTGAACACTGAGTGTAGTTACAACCATTACCTCCTGAGCTGAACACTGAGTATAGTAACAACCATTACCTCCTGAGGTGAACACTGAATGTAGTAACAACCATTACCTCCTGAGCTGAACACTGAGTGTAGTGACAACCATTACCTCCTGAACTGAACACTGAGTGTAGTGACAACCATTACCTCCTGAGCTGAACACTGAGTGGCATTACTATCAGATCATCCATATTCTGACGTAAATATAGTCAGAGCTGTCAATGTGTAAAATATCTATCTAATGAATAGAAGAAGAAAAAACTGTCAGTCCGTGTAAATACCTGCAAACAAAGTAATACACAAAGGGTCCTGGTTTGGGAACTGCTTCTCAACCTACCGACCTTCAACTGTTGCTAAAGACAGACGAGGGTCTCTGTCTGAAACTACGTCTGGTGAAAGTCTGCAGCATTATCAGGGACCACACTTTGTTCATTCGTCTATCATTAGTCCAATTGGAATTGGATTGAAGCACTGGTTTCATAGTAACAACAAATAGATTTTGTCTGCAAGCCATCAGAATGCTGGACACTTGACCTCCCTGACCCCCACTCCTTAACTGCTCACACACACACACTGTTTTTAAATACTCTATGCATTATGTTAATATTATAATTTATTGAATTATTATTAATATCCATCTTTCTAGAATTGGTGGTTTGTGTTGTGTATCCTGTACATCAACCGTTAAAATGTATATATAATAAGCATAGTAATCTTTCTCTGTATCTAAACATCTACATATCGATTAACTGCCACTCTGGCTGTCTAAATATCTATATAAGTAATGACTGTGCTGAACGTTAACTGTCTAAATATCTATATAAGTAATGATTGTGTGTAATGTTAACTGTCTAAATATCTACATAATAATTATACTGAACTGTCAGTCTTTCTATTGTATTTCTATAAAATGACATGTCAATAAAACCCATGGGAGCTAATTAAGTTTATTTGCCGAGGCGAGTACTCCCAACGGGTTAGGTCAAAAAGGAAATAGTTATTGACTCCCGCTCATTGACTCTATCAGGAACCCACCACCCTAGATGCCAAGAATCCTAACCTATCCTAAGATGAAATAAGCAAACCTGAGACAATAATCTCTTAGGAAAACACTATTTACCCCACAAAGTATCTGTGACCTGCACAAACTCTGAGACACTCAATGTACAGCAGGCTCCAAATTCGGTAACTCTGTCACCCAAAAGTACAATAATCTCGCAAAGGTTAGACTCTTTCTGTTTTAGATGCAGAGTCTGTCCACGAGCGATTAACACTGTACTGATTCATAACACCTCGTCACCCCCCACTACTCACGAGGAATGTGTAATTGTGTCAACATTTCTAACATGTCTAGAAAGATGTGTCTTTAGGCTCTTCTGACCTTTATAGGGATGAACTACCCAAGAACAGAGTTGAACATTCCCTCATTTTCGTTCGGATGAATCTTTAAAAGGTGCGTGGAGGGACTTCCATAGTAAACATCAAACATCTTCGGTTCTATTATTCAACGATGAGGAAGAGAGAGAAAGGGAGAGGAGGAAGCGAGGGAGAGAGAGAAAAAGAGGAGGCAAGGGAGGAGGCAAGGGGAAAGAGGAGGAGGAAGAGGAGGTGAGGGAGAGAGGCTCAAGGAAGGGAAAGAGGTAGATATGGATGGAGATGGCTGAGGGGAGTTACAAAAGATGAGAGAAATGAAGTGATACAGTGAAGAAATGAGAAAGGATTTTATAGAAGTAAAGAGAGACAAGAGAGCAAAACAAAAGAAAAATACTTTTATGAAGACAGGAAATGGAGAAAGAGAGAGACGGAGAGGACGAATGAAAGAGATAAATGGATAAAGAGAGGCAAGGGAGAAGAGAGAGAGAGAGAAAGGGAGAAAGAAATAGAGAAGTGGTGGCACCGGGAAGCTAATTGCTGAGATGGATTGGTCCTACTCCCATGAGGAATGATTCCCTCCACATGCAATAAATGCGTGGCTTCTGCAGTCGGCACAAACTACAGTACCACAGCACTCCTTTATGAAATATCCCGTCATCTGGAGCTGTTGTTGTTGTGTTATGTCAAGCCCAACCTCAGCCCCCTCAAGCATCACAATATCCAACGGTTCATTTCTCAAAGGAAATCGGCCCTCGGAACAGACGGGTCATTATCGTTGTGAATTTGATTAGCCGACCTGGGTTCAAATACTGTTTGAAATCACAGCAGATATTAAATCTGCGCTTGATCGATCGTGCCAGACTTGGTGGGATCAATGGAACAGTCCAAAAACATCCGACCCCGCCAATCCAGGAAAGAAGACGGGCTAGGGAGAAGGCTCAGTTGAATGTGAACAATTTCAAATAGTGGTTGAACCCAGGATGTTTATCCTGATGTTAGAGCTGACGATAATAAGTAGTAAGGTTTGATTTGATTAATTAATCAACTGCACATTGAGTTAGACAAGCTGTAATCTCTTCTAGTGAGCCTCTGGTGAAAACTGACAGGAGTCCTCCTAAACACCAGCTCAGGTATATGGATGCGCGCGCACACACACACACACACACACACACACACATCTGGGGCATCATGCTGCAGTTAATCAATTGTTCATCCCTGCCTCCTGGGGGTATGAAGCATGCACACACACACACACACACACACACACACACACACACACACACTTCAGAGGGAAGCCCTGATTAAGTCATGACCAAAACAGTGTGTATGTGTGCTGGAGCCGGAACACCTCCGGGAGTAGAGGGGATCCGTGGAGAGAACGGTGTGCTGTCGCAGTCACACACACACTAGCTTGGTCTCTTCCACAGCTGCTGAAGTGTGTATTTGTGCGTGTGTGTATATGTTCCCATTTTGAAACAGCACGATACTATGCATGTTTGACAGTTATGTCTAGAAAGTAATAAGTAAATGCTGGATAGTTGCTGGATGGTGTACATAAGGGACATGTTATCCGAGATGAAAAAAAAACAACAACAAAGATCGGTTAAGTCTATGCGAGACAAAATGGAGGAGTTGGCCTTCAGCAGACGAGTTGAATAACTGTTCTAATGAAAACCATGAATGTTCCGAGACCAGAACAAGGTCTAGCACAGTTCTGAGAACATGCTCAAATGTTGTTCTATTACAATATTCCCAACCTTACGGTGCTAAAACCGTGAAAGCCTGTTAAAACAACTACATCCTGTATAAGATGTGACGCAAATATAAACAGTGGGGTCATAGCCAGAGGATCAGGCGGCACTGACGATGGCCCTGGAACAGTTAGGGTTAACGGCTTAGGTGAAGGGTTGACAGAGCGATTTCTCGCCAGATTGGTTCTGGGATCCAATTCAGCAAACCTTTTGCTTACTGGTCCAACGCTCTGGTACCTGCCACCCCCTCAGTCTGAGTGGGGTGAGTGCACCACCAGAAACCTCTAGAACAGTGGTTCTCAAACCTCTCCTCAGGGTTCTCAACACGTTTCATACATTAACAAATTATGTAGTAGCTTTGAACTATCTCTCCTGATTCACTGTGTCATGGGCTTGATAAGTACTTGACAAGTTGAATTAGGCGTGCTAGCTCTGGTGTTGTCAAAGCTGCCTCAAGGACAGGTTTGACAACAACTGCCATTAAAGAAATAAATGGCAGGCCAAGTACTTCACTACGAACAGTTCCATCAGAAATAAATGGCAGGCCAAGTACTTCACTACGGACAGTTCCATCATAAAATACAGTTTCATTGGTTTTTTCTCACCTTTCTTTAATCAGGTAAGCCAATTGAGAACGAATTCTAAGTCACAACGTCAACCTGACCAAAGGCATAAGTATTGCAAGACAACATTCGGTTATACAGAAATACAATAAAAAATATTATGCTCAATGTAATCAAGAGGTCAATAAGTTACATCGTATGAGATGAGGTGATCCTCGTGAATACGAATGGAACAAGGGTCACCACATGAGGTGATCCTTGTGAATATGAATTGAAAAAGGGTCACCACATGAGGTGATCCTCATGAATATGAATGGAACAAGGGTTACCACATGAGGTGATCCTCGTGAATACGAAGGGAACACGGGTCACCATATGAGGTAATCCTCTTGAATACGAATGGAACAAGGCTCACCATATGAGCTTGCATAAATACAGTTGAGAAAGGTACTTAGCAGGTACAGAAAATGAGATAACGAGACAAACTGTGCCTGTTTACCTCTCAGAGCTTGTAGCAGCGGCTGGTTCCTTATCGTATTTTTCAGCCCTATTCTATTATTTTATCTTCTCAAATATTTGACTTCCTCTTGGGACCTGATTTAAAAAAATAAAATCGTCATTCCAGACACACAGTGGGGTTTCAGGGTATCAGATTCTGGGAGGTGGGTGTATGGATGTGTGTGATGGGGTATAGGCGTCCCGTGAATTTGTGTGTGTGTTTGGGGTGGGGGGGTGTTAATTTGCAAGTACAACATTACTTTTTATGTGTCTAATGGAAAAAACACAAAAAGTAATGACCTTTAAACGTGCCATGGACTCAACCATTCATAATGATTTTCACCTGATTGTCAGACAAATCAATTAAAAAAGAAGGCTATCTTTACACGCCCAATACAAACCAATTCTGGTATCTAAAACAGAAGCGTTGCACTGAGCACTCTCTAATGTAGATACAGAAAACAACAGGCTTGTCCTCGGACTTTAACGGAGAACAGTGACTCAGTTTATAAACGATTCCTATTTTTACTGACTTGGGAGTCATGACTTGCTTTTCCTCAGTGACACATTCAGCTTGGTTGTTCATTTGACCTGCAGGACGCAATTATTTCTACTGCAGGATAAATATGCACTCCCCCGGTTCAGCGGAGTTGTAGGCATGCTCCGATCAACAACTGAGGCGGTGCAGAGAAGAGAAACTAAATCGCAATGGTGCAAGAATAAATCTGATGAATTGATTTTTGAATGATACCTATTGACACAGCTTTGAAGGAGCAATACACAGGCTACAAAATGAGCCTTGACTCAACACTCAAACTGGCGAAGGAACAGCACCGTGCTAATCACCTCGGCCTGGCATAGCCGAGTTGATCAAAAAATGATATAAACCATAACAGAAAGGAGGGGGTGTTTATTACATTTAGAAGCTTTCAATTACATATTTACTACCGCATTTCCAAAATAAATAAAATAATTTCAATTATTCAATAAGTATTATTTTGAGACTTTTCTTGCAATCTGCAGTACATTTCTAATTATTAGCTTCTTGCTTATGGGTAATGTAATGCCGCCAGTGGGTGAATTACTCTCTCTTTGTGTGTGTGTGTGTGTGTACATCTTTAGAGGAGAGCTTATTATTTAGTTCAGCCTCTACCTTTATCCAAGCTCACCCCAGAGTCCCGACCTCTTAAATGCCTGCTGTAATTTTAACAAGGCTAGTAGAGGTGAGCTATAACAGGCTGGGAGAAGAGAATAACTTGACCTCTGACCCCTATCTCCCTTTTATAGATGACAGGGGTAACCTTGAGGGAGAAGGATGAGAGGTGAGATTGATTGCAGCCACTTTGCTTAACGAGCGAACGGAGGGAGGGCGAGGTGACTTAGTGGATGACGATGTGTGTATGGGTGTATGTCTGTATTTGTGGGAGTGGTCATTGTAGATCAGGGTAAGAAAGCAAATGGAATCTTTTAGCTAAAACACTACAAGCCACAGCCATTCGCAAGCTTATTTCTAACCCAGATTTTAACGTCAAATGTCCTCCATCCAGTGATAAATACAGACACTGGACTGGATAGGTCTTTCTATGAGAGGATGATGATGGTGGACGTCCATGAAGGCGTATGAAGCGGGCCAATATAGAAACAGTAGCAATAGCGTTTTGTCAACCTCCAAGCAGCACTCAGAGGTTCAGGTTTTTCGAAGGGAAATAGAAAGAGTAAGCGTCTGCAACTTCCTGTTAAATGTGAAACTCTATATCAAATCTTATTTCTTTTTTATTCTCATCAAGACCAGTATGTGGGAAGCATTGCTCAGGCTGCTAGTGCAGCAGAGTGTGTATAACCTATAAAAGGGGATAGGCGGAGCCAAAGACTAGCTAGCTAGAGCAACATTAGCCTGTTCCAGCGCTTCTTTTAGGAAACGGCTTAGATAAAATACACGTCCAATAACTCAAGTTGCTCTACACTCACTCTAAACAATAAAAAAAAAATTGCAGAGAGTGAGTCTAAAAAAAATTACTCTAATGGTAACATAAATGAGCTTAGAAAACTGAATTGAGGTCATATGTTTTATCAATAAGTCTATCTGCAAAAAGTCATCCAAGTTTGTTCTCTCTAAATAGGCTTCCACTGAATGGCCGCTGGACTTTCTTTATAGGGAAAATCAGGTCTAACAAGCAAAAGACTTGAAATATCCCTTTAATAAATCTAATAGAAAAGAGCATAATGTTTAGTTCAAAGAATACTTCAGTATTTTGGGGTTTCAGAATTTCCCACATATCCAAAGTCAGAAAAATTTATGGATGCCATTCGTTGCCTGTGTACAATCTGATGAACGCGGTAAGTAGCATTTGGTTAGATTTGAGCAAACGCTAAAAAATGGACACAAGTTACTCTGTGTTGGACACTAGTCGGCTCTTCTCAAAACCAGGGAACAGGTGTTTCCAACCTCTCAAAACCAGGGAACAGGTGTTTCCAACCTCTCAAAACCAGGGAACAGGTGTTTCCAACTTCTCAAAACCAGGGAACAGGTGTTTCCAACTTCTCAAAACCAGGGAACAGGTGTTTCCAACTTCTCAAAACCAGGGAACAGGTGTTTCCAACTTCTCATAACCAGGAAACAGGTGTTTCCAACTCCTCAAAAGCAGTGACAGTCAGTAATAATTTGTCTATTTCAACTGCAGTCTAACATGATCCTACTTGTACAGTAAAGACTGGGCAGGCCAGACTGTGAAAAACCAATAATCCTATGGGATTAATCACTTTGGAGGAGCCTACATGTCACTGCTTCTTACATCATTTCTGACACACTGCGCCTCGCTTTCATCGGACGTGTCATTTGGGAAATTAGCCTATACCCACTTCAACACTATGTAGAACCATTACTTCTGGCAGTGTGCCACATGTAACCTACACACCATTCATCCCTCCAGGAGCGCCGGCTTGAACCGACAAGTTGCTCACTGATGATGACATAAGAGGTCGCCATGGAAACTGGGGACTTTTACTTTTCAGACATGGCTATCTCAGAGAGAAACTGCAGGGTCCCAGAATGTGATTTAGAATACGTGTGAAAAGTGCTGAAACTATCAGAAATATGGTGTGTGTGTGTGTGTGTGTGTGTGTGTGTGTGTGTGTAATGTACAGTAGGCTCATGGGAATCCATCTGACCCAACAGCCTGTAGTTACCCCAGTTTGTGAAGAGAGAGAGAGAGGGATATGAACAGAGAGCGGCGAGGAAGAGAGTGGTGGAGAATATGGGCTGTTATCTTTCTTTCCTCCCTTCCTCCATCTCTGCGTGTCTCCTACCAGGTTCGGTGCAGTTTTTCTTTTCCTCATGCTCCTCCTCCAGACTGCTGTTCATCTCCAAAGGGTCCATCTCCTGCAGCAGCCTCCTTCCTCCCCATCGCTCCTCGGCGTAAGTGGGGGACATGGATACGTCATAACCTACAAGACACAGGTGAAGGAGAAGCTTGTGAGGGGACAAGCGAGGTCATTTTATTTAGGGAGCCTTGTAGCTAAATGTTTTTTGCAAAACTGGATGTTACCCAAAACCCCCCTCCCAACTCCCCCCACCATTGTCTTCTGGAACTAACGCTGGTAATGTTTTATTGTTATGTTATTCTCTTCCTTTTAGCACTGAGTTTACTGATAACTGCTTCGTTGTGGTGAACCTGCTAGCAGTACATTCCACCTAGCTATATTAAGATGTTTGCACTAACTCAAAATCGCTCTGGATATGTCTTTTAAGTTACTGAAATGGAAAAGAAAATGGATAACAATGGTTAATGAAAACGAGCATTGTGTCCAATGTCTTCTGTTTCGAGAAAAATGATTTCATGTCTGCATCTTTGGAGGATGTTTAAGTTATTTATATCAAGTTGTTATGCGCTGACAAATAAAAACAAAGGAAAGGACTTGGGGCAGAATACATTGTTTGGAATCAGTCAAAATGCCACTTCTGAATAAAAAGCACTTCAAATGCAGGGTAAAGGCTTCCTTCATTTTCTTCTGAACCAGTGCGTAACCTTTTCAGCTGACTAACCACACTTTTGACTGACATGAAAGGGAAGTGTTTTGATTGAACACCTAAAGGTATTCAACTGTCATAGAGGCACACCTTGAATATGACAGAACTTCTCCCTGGCGTCATTCCACATTGATTCTGAACTCACAGGGCTGGCAGCGGGCAAAGGCCATTGCGTGCCTTCTCTCTCACTCACACACACACAGAACAATTACTCTGTCACTGCCTGCGAGGCTTCTCCGCTGAGCACCGAAAACACAAAAAAAACACACACACGCACGCACAAGCTGAGCCCAACTTCATTAACCAGATCATAAATAATCAACATAGCTAATTGATTGTCGGGTACGCTGATTAAGAGTCTCAGAGTCGGGCACACAATGGGAAGGGGATAAATGCATTAGCTAGCTGGGAAGTACATTTTCTGATTGTATTCTTTCTCTCTCTCACACACACACACACACACACACACACACACACACACACACACACACACAAAGACAACGCATTAATCTATTACCAGAATAGGCAGACTGACAGCACAGACGCACAAATCATGAGCATATAAAATGAATTTCCATACACAAGCACCAAACCATTGCTCCTCATTTGAAACAAATATACAACGGAATACAAGTGACGGATCGCTAAAGACAAACGTTGACTTGAATAGAACAACTCGTGTGTGTGTATTAAAGTTTTAAAGTTAGAGTGCTTCATACAGAGTGGTAGGGGGATAGAGCAAGAGTGGACAGCCTCTCTGTAACTTGAAGAAGTGTATGTAGTCAGTAATACCCAAGGGTGCCATGTCCTGATTTCAACTGAGCTGCAATGTACAACATCTGAGCTTTAGAGTGCATGCTATGTCTCTCTGACACACAGCTAGTTCGGTTTCATCAATATCAACATTTTATGAATTCCAGTTGATGAATTCTAGTTGATGAATTCCAGTGAATCTAGATTATCTGAATTCACTAGGTTACTTCAATGCACTGAATCATTTTCAGAAAATCATTCTCAGCCAGTGGCTTAAAGGACTACACGCAGTTGTAACATCTGATGATTGTTTTCTCAAATTATAGGCAAAGTTGGTCTCCTGTAGCCTGAATGCTGTGACAATTCACTGTTACAGCAAAGGACAATACTACAGATGACTTTTCTCCCAATTCATCAAGCTCACAATACCCACATGCTGCCCGCACATATCCTGTCCACCAAACCGTATGCGTGTGCATCATGAAACCTTGTATCGTGACAAAACAAGGTAACAAAACATCGGACATTCCTTACGCGCTAGCCTACAGCACATCCATATGGAACTCCCACTTCAGCATTCCATTCCTCAATGTTAGTTGATACCCTCACCTGCGTTTTCCGCAAGGTAGGATAACCCCTTGACGAGGAGAAGCATCCCTCCCAACAAGCATATCTGGATTAAAACCAACTCCTTTCGCCTTTTCCGTCTTGCTTTGATCTTTTTCTGGTTGAGCATCATTTGCGGTGCGCGATTCCTGCATCGGACGCCGGCGGGATCCATCCTTACTGCGGCTTCTTCAACGTCCATGTAGCGGCCGGAGTGAAATGAGCAGTGAAGCTCTCCGAGAGTATTTAACACAAACGCCGACAAAAAGTGGGGGAAGGGAGGTCTTGTAAAAGTTTCAAGTTGGTATGTGTGGACTGAGAGGTTTGTATTCCCTTTGAAGTGCCAAGGCTTGGTTCTATGTCACATTATATTTAAAATGTGTGCAATAGTAGGACGGGCGACAGGAGCGCTCCATGGATGCGCAGGACATTGGTGGCTCGTGCGCAACCTGAGAATGTTCACTGATGTGATTGCAGGATGCTGTGTCCGACAAGAGAGAGCGCGAGAGAGAGAGAGAAAGAACAAGAGATCAAAATTGCAAGCTGTTTTGATGTTGAAATTGCCTATCAGAGAGTAGAGCAGTCATTTGTTCAAAGTGCGGAAATACACACGCCTCGCACTGCCCTCTTCTGGGAAAGCTCTTTTTGTGTGATGTTGGCATTGGTAGTCTCAATGATATCCCAATTATATAAGTTAGCATTAGGATATCTTCAAGTTTTCCATAACGTTTTTGTTGCAAAGTGCAGGCAATTAATATTTCTAACCTAGAAAATGCACCAGTACCCTAATCCTAGGCTACAGTCTATATTATTCATGAGACCAATTTATGCATTGCTGTTTTATTTAACATACATTTCTAGCTATGTCATCAAATAAGATGACATGTGATTAGCCTTTAACTGGACAATATGCCTAGCTTTACATCATCTATTGTACTTTATCATTAGATATGTATGTTATGAATAACTGTCTTCAAGGGCTTTAAAAAGTGTAAATTATATCCAACTTTTCCTCCAGTCAAAAGTTTCAGGCCACTCACAAATTATGAAGAAAATCAAAAAGGTTTCTATTTATAATTTCAGGATAATGAATGATTTCTGGTCAGTCACCCTTGATTGCGAGGTTTGTTTTCTTATAAATAGCACTGGAATGTTTCCAGCAAGAGTGGAAAAAGTGGTCAGGGCTCTAGGCAACCAGGTTTCATTGTGCCTCTTTTAACCCTTTGAGGCAAGGATAGGATAGTAAAAATGAGAATGTATGGGAGAAAACTAGATTGAATCAGAGAAAAGTAGAGGTGGCAAAAGACAGGCAAATGGAAAAAAGTAACTGAAAATTGCAACAGACTGCTAGTGCTTTATGCGTCAAAAGGGTTATTCTCTCAGTTGAGTCTTGTAACATGCCTGACTACAAAAGGAAGAATGCCATTTTGTTGTATTATACACAACAGACTTGTCATGTACAACCCAGATGTGATGCAGTGCCTCAAAAATCAAACCTGCAATAGATTGCCCATAACCTGTTGAGAGGAATCCTATTCAACCTGGGCACATAGCTTTTTTGGTATACTAAGTAAGATGAATTCCCAAAGTCTCCGAGGTGCACAAAAGAAAAGAAAGAGGGGGAGGAAAAGGGAAGGGGCAACAAATTAAACCCAGTTAAATTGTTTTTCCATAGCCAGTGGGCTTGGCAAGGGACTTGCTCGCACACACAAGATGCAAGATAAAGCCTCAGAAATAATCAAGACACAAACTCAAACATTGTAGCGGTCTCAGATGTAGTTAGAATGCCTGGAATTTAACCCACTTTCCCATGTCCAACTGAGCAGACACCGCGCTTAGCCTCCAGATCCCACCCCACTACTTCCTCAGCTCAATGCTTGATGCTAAGGAAAGAGCAGACCTGTTAATAGACACACATAGTTAACAGAAACATACCCACAGAAAAACACTTAACAGAAACACTATTTTCTAACCCATAACCCCAAAGGTTATCCCCAAAACC
>JACXGI010000545.1:35317-86727 GCA_016801175.1 Esox masquinongy
CCCCCCCCCACCACCACCACCACCAAGGCTGTGCCAACAATTTGTCTTTTTGTCTCGACAGCACCACTGTTACAATCAGTGGGCAGAAATCCTGGAATTCATCTTTAACTGTGTGTGGGTATGACCGCAGGCCTGCATAAGACAAACGCTACCAGGAGGCACAGCTCGTGGGACAGCCTCACTATGTAGACAACAAGGAGCTATTCAGTGTTGATGAAAATAATGAAAATATGTTTTCCTATTTAAATGTAATTTTGATTTGTGGATTCAAATAAAGCATTTAAAGTCGGTCTGTGTGTGTGTTGTGTGCTTGTGTGATGGTAAGCTGTTCTCTCAGTTGAGCAATGATCCTCTGAGCCCTGGCATTTACTCCACTCTAACTGCACAACAACATCCAAAACAGATGAGATTAAAATGCTGTGGACTGCTGCTCACTGGACAGAGCAGTCCGCCATACACACTGATGAATAAATAAAACTACCATATCAGACGGCTCACTGAGACAATTCGAAAATGTGAAAAGACAAGTGTTCCAGGAGAAGAGGGATGTCCCCCGTCTCTTCACAGGAGGCTATTTCGAGTCGGTCCTGACTGATTCTGGCTAAGTTTGGATCACGGAGCCGTGGCTGAAAAGAGATGTGGTGGTGCAACATTCATCTAGGCTTTCTGTCCTTACAATCCCTCCATGTTACACAACAGGACTAGGAGATACTGTGGAATCAGCGGCGTTAACTAAGCATGACTTAGGCTAAGCCTAGTTCTTAAAACATGTTCAATGTAGAATTTAGATGGAGGGTGCATAATTTATTGTGGGCCAGTATTGTGGGCCAGTATAGGCTAAACATCTCAGGAAAAGTCTTAGGAATCCTGTTAAAACGTGCTTTAAGACAAACTCTGAGCCATGAGCAAAATCACGTAAAGGTTTCTCTCAGCTGTTAATCAAAAATGTTTAAAGTTTAAAGCAGGGATGGGCAACCAGAGGCCTGCAACTACAGTTTTTGCAAACCTCTGATCAAAGTCCTTTAATAACATATAATAATAAGTACAAGAAATATATACACAATTCTGTATTTGTCCCGTTTACTATTTTTATGCTACGTTTTTAATTAATATATACACAATTCTAAAAAGTATTAGCCCCCTTTAAAAGTTTTTTCGTAGGCTATTATTGTATTATTTATTTAACTTTATTCTGCATTATCTCTCTTCTGTTGTTCATGCGGTTGTAAGGTTCGAAATGCCTTTGTGTATGTAATGCGCCAGACAAACTTGCTTTGCCTTGCTTTTCACTCAGGCCGTATCGACATACTTCATCATAAATGGTTGTTATAATTTCGGTGGCTGGCATCTTGATTAGCTAACGGGTCTTACATTTGACTACTGAGAGGATAAATAAACCAGTGGTTCTGTGTCGAGCAGTTACCCTAATGATGGCAGAGCTTGCAATTTTAAAGGACTTCGGCTCTGGGCTTAGACACGCAAGTGTTCCGTAACTGCGCTAATTTTGTCATGAAGGATGACGAATGGTTAACTAATTGTATCGGATCGGATAATTGTCTTGCTACATGACCCAGCTATGCTTCCGCTTCAGCTCACGGATGGAAGGCCTAACATTCTCCTTTAGAATCCTCTAAAACAAAGCAGAATTCATGGTTTCTTTAATGATGGCAAGTTGTCCATGTCCTGATGCTGAAAAGCATCCCCAAACCATGACACTGTTACCATCCTGCTTAACTGTTGGTTGGAGGTTCTTAATGTGGAACACTGTGTAGACCCAACTCAGGCCTGATTGTTTACCATGGCATTCCGACACCTGACCCTAATAATCTCTGTGATTGGGTTGGATTAACTAGGGGGACAATAAATTATTCACATCCGAAGACTGCACTTTTACCTAGCACACCAAACAAATGAAACAAGCAACTAACTTTGGCGTCATCTTTTTCTCTCAGATTTCCTCCATATATTACTACAATCCACAAAAAGGTCTGAGCACATTCAATGGGAAATATGTGCAACAGTGCAGAAAATCAGACAGGGGGAAAATACTTTTTCACGGCACTGTAACTAAACTGCTCATGACAGCTCATAAGGTCTCCAAAAAATCTGTTAGAGGCTCTAGATGGAGCTCATGTCTTGAGAGGTATCAGGCATAGGTTTTATTTTTTACCCATAAGAGTATGAGTAAATTTGTTTCAGTCCTTATAACAAATTCTCTACACCGAGATATTTTGTTGATGTGCCCGCCCACAAAGGCTAAAGAAAGGAGAAGCTCTCATTAAAATGCATTAATTTTAGTTTAATGTTACATGGCTTAAAATACCATATTTTCATGTAATGATGTATTCTACATATAATTTAAAATGATGCCTGACTTGAGATGTGTATGGTAAATTGTTCAATAAAAAATCCTGTTTACTACTTGTTTTAAGCAACAAAGTCATGGTAGGGAATCTGAATGCGTGCCGACGTCCTGTGCACTACTGCACAAAATTGGCATGGAATTGTCTGCTTTACTATTATTATTGACTAGGAAAAATAATTTGCATCATTTTAGATAGGATGTGTATGTTGTGTATATATGCATAATCTATAGATGGAATATAGGCAGAATATACATAGAATAACTATAATATACCTTGATTACACAAAATTCCAAGTTTCAAAGTGAGTGGTTTTCATGACACGGCTCATACATGACAGGAGATAGTACACAATATTTGATTTTCAGAGACCCCTTTTGGATCAACAGGGGCAACTTTTACTACCAGGGGTAAAATATGGTGTACTCAAATTATTATTCCTAGCAATATAACAAAGCCAATGGTTGAAATGCTACTATGGTACTTGTACCACATGGCATTAACTTAGGAAACACTTACCCAGCATGCTTCATCTACCGCACTGACCAGCTGGCTATGGGCAGTTATTTAGATGGATAGCTACCCATCGCCTTAATTTTACAGTTGGACTATCATAGTGCTAAATCAAATTACTTATTATATAGCCAGGTAGAATAGATTTGATACATTACATTGCCCCCCATAGCAGTAGTAGATTCTAGCAAATCACATGTAAGTGAATGGGATTTCCAATATATCGGAAGCTTTGTGGTCGTTACTGAGGTAAACAATGTCAATCACGATCCAAACCTGCCTTCCTCCATAAGGAATAAAACATTCTGTGTGAACTTTTCAGTACTTGGGCTGTACACTGTATCGAAACCCCTTTTCCACTTAAACAGCATTTCTTTTCGCCAGCATGTTCTGAGTCTCCCCCGCAGAGTGCTGTCGTCATGGTTACAGAGTGGGTTAGTTCACGGCGGGCACACCCCTGCGTTGGTGACATACCCACCCAACCCCCCACCCAGCGCCAACCCCCACCTACCGCCGGTCCCCGCCCCCAGTCAATCAATTGTCCAAAACACACGCACCTCTTCAGAAAAATGACAAGACTATCGCCGGAAGTCTTAACCCGGAGTTAATGGTCAAACAGTGAACCGAAGGCTTCATCAGTAGAGCCTACTCAGGTGGACTATAGTATTAAGACAATGTTCAGGGTGTCTTGGTTAGAGGGACCGGCGAGCCGCAGTTCTACATCAGCCTCATAGATGTTAGGCTAACACCTCCCCCTGGTGGATGATCGCAGGATAGTGCTGAAGGGCGTCGGTGGCTCCGTGGTTAGGGAGTCAGGCTTGTAATCGGAAGGTTCCTGGTTTGAATCCCGACTAGGTCAAAGGTCACTGTGTCCCTGGGTAAGGCACTTTACGTTGCTCCAGGGAACAATGTCCCTGTACTTACTGTAACTCACTTTTGGATAAGTGTCTGCTAAACAACTAAAATGTAAATGTTTAAAATTTGAGTGTTTAGAAAACCTCTGGTCTCAGCAATATGATTTTTTCATATTAAAAATATTTTTCATATTTTTGTTTTGAGTTGGTAAGAGCCAACTCAAAACAATCTTAATACCACAGACCTATGAAACAACTGCCTACAGGAGATGTGCCCTGTTCCGGGACACACCGATAGCTCATTTACTATACCTGTCTGGGGTCCGTGGGAGCAGAGGGTGACACCAGCTCGATGGTGACCGGCCCGTCATTCTGGATGTGAATCTGCATGTAGGCCCCAAACTGCCCGTCTAAAAATATAAACAAGAGGGTAATTAACGCTTACTTTTATGACCAACATTGTTCAAGTCCAATCCAAACACGCCTCGAAATAGCAACAGAAATGGCAACATTCAAAACTCCCCGGGCATATTAATCTTTATGAATACTTATGCAATCAGTTATTTTCTGTTTGCAATACATTTTACAACACGCCGATTTGATTTTCCACTTTGACATTATGGAATGTTTTAGGTTGAGCAGTGGCAAAAACTCTCAATAAAATCCATTTTGACTGAAAGTTCTAACACAATGAAATGTGGAAAATCCAAGGGGGTGAATACTTCGGAGAGCCACGGAATGAGTCAGCAGGGACTTCACAGGTGGAATGCAACGGAAGTTGGTACCTAAATGCTCTATTTCGTCCAGGTATACTGAGATTTATTGCACCATCTGCCCACCAAATCCGTTGCTAGATGGTGTGTCGAGAAAAGTGCAGAATCATCTAGTTTCTCTCACTCAGGGGACTGGACGGTGGCAGTGAGAAGACTAATTAGGGGCCTTCTATCCCAATACAAGCAGGGACAGTGTTCCTCCACGACTCCCGCTCCCCAGCGGCTCGACCCAATTCAAGAAACACCATCACCAACTACGACCTGACAAAAGCAAACCACCCGAATGTGGGTCCACTGTAACACTTAATCTGTACACTATACAATATAAGATTATAATTGAATAACCGTATGGACCCAATTCATTATTCAACTTGGCATTTTTTTTTTTTAATCAAAGCTGGATTTTAAGTTGAACGTGTCAAAGGGGATAGGCTTAAGTGGGCCTATTTACTGCCCCGCCCCCCCACTGAGGGTGTGCCCCAAAGCAACACACCTCACTGGCTCATTTCACTTAGGAAGGCGAGGGGCAGGTGCTATCAAAATATGACGAATCGGCTTCTTTTTCGGTCTCGGCCATTGCGTATTAAACAGGAATTCCACCTAGCCCGGGAATGATGACCTTAAAGATCGATGTGTGACACCCATTTTGAATATGCTTTTTTGTTTAATGGACCTAACAATGCAAATTACACTAATTGCATTGAAAAACTGCATATGGATATAATGTGAGAGAGTGACCCTGTACTCTATGCTATTTCCCATCGGAATAAATGGTCCTATCTAACATAACCCTGGTCAACCTCTAAGATAGTGTCTTAATTCCCCAAGCTATAATCAGTACCTTCCATTCACCAGACTTCTCAAGGTGTTGGTGATTTTGACTTTCTGCTCTAAATTAGATTTACGACTTTGCTTGAGCCATTTACTATCCATTAAATGCCCAAGACAATGATTCAGGGTTCCAAAAAGTGCACACACATGGTATCGGATGTTGTCCCAGGCGAATCGGAATGCTTGTGACTTGGCTCAAATTGGGACTTTTAACTATCAAATGAATCTCTTTATTAGTCATTTTCTTTCGGGGCGTTTTATGAGTGTGCTTTTCTAGACAGCCACAAGCTGCCTACGCAGCAAAATATCCTCAACACTATTGGGTCACCGCGTGGGATATTCCTTTCAATGGCAGACTATAATAGAAACTCTATAAACAGCTCATCTTGCAGTGTTAGCTTGTGATGCGCGCACACACACACACACACACACACACCTATTGCCTTGTATTAGCACCCACCTTTGATCATCTCAGGCTTGTACGTTGTCCTCATGTGTTCCAGGATGTTGTTGTAGAAAGGCTGGGCCAGTTCTGCAGACATGGCAGCGTGGAAGTCCGGCTTGTTGCCCTTCAGAATGCACTGCAGGGTGAACTGACTAACACAGAGGACTTCATACTCCTGGTCCATGACACTTTTGCTCCACGCTCGCCCATTCTCATCCTCAAACAAGCGCAGGTTGAGGATCTTACGGACTCTGGAAAAAAAAAAAGCAAAACGATGCATATTTTAGGCAAATTACACAAAGTTATTAGGATGAATACCAAATAATAGCATAATGTAATTTCAATTGTAGTCTTACTATAAGCTATTATGTATATGTATCTTGAGTGTATTCATAGGAACCAAATTGCAAGCAAAGGGCAGAATTCTGAGGGACCTAATTATGGTCTAGTTCATTTCTAAAATGTTTTCAGTTTGAAATGATTTTGCAACGGTTTCATCCGTTTTTGCATTTATAAATACATCTGTGTATGTAAACAAAGGCAATTTGTAGTGCACATAATTAAAGTACTGGGGCAGGATCAACCCACACTCACATGTAGTCAACATCCTTCTGTGTGTCCTCCATGGATATGCCCAGGAGTACACACAGACCTCTGCCTATTGAGCTGATCTGCTCCTCTCCCACTGGAAAAAGGAAAGAACAAAATCAGTAATCATGATGTACATTTCAAATGTCTGTCAGCTATTCAATCTTACAGCCCACACTTGCAAGAACTAGATCACTACATATAGTACAGAATGTAGTAATGACATCATCTGAAATCTGAGACAATGAATGCATGGTATAGAAGACTTAGCTAGTGTAAAGACAGCGCGATCAAAATAATACCAATGTAATCAATAGACGTCAGTGCATTGCACACAGCTCTTCAACCAGGTAAAACAAAAAGTGTGATAGCATTGCTAGAAAACACATATTTTGTATTTCACAGCCACACTGCTAGCAGGCTAGCTAGCTACGTTAACAATAATTTCCTGTGTTGCCTGCTACATGCCCAGTCGAAAATAAAGATTTGTTTGACAGTAAGATTAACTGATTATGAAATGAATAACATAATAAGTAACTCACCTGACACGCTCGCTTTCGTAACTCTTTGAATGATAGCCTTCATTGTTTTGGTTTGAAGCCTTGCTAGCTATAATCAATCGGATTAGAATGCTCAGTCCGTACACGAACTTCCCAGTCCAAAAAATGCCTTTCTGTGTCGTCAGCGGCATCTAGTGGACCGGTAGTTCATTACAAATTAGTGGAAAACGCGTCCAGTTTTGGCTGGCAAATGTGTGTGCCACAAACCCCCGACGAAACGCATCCATGATAGCTACTTTTATCTTTCATATTAGCTATATGTTGTATGGAAGGTTATGCAATATAATGTTTATACATTTGTTTATACAAATGTAAATACATTTCAGGGCTTCATCACTTAAGTTTTTTTTTAATCAAACTAGTTATTAAGCCTAAACCACATTTGTAAACCACTCTGCAACACAAGCACAGTTTAGTTCTACTCTAATTCTGTATCTTATTCAGCCTTCTCCAATTGAGCATCAAGCAAATTCCCTTTTACAGAAGTGGATCCTGAAAAACATTTGTAGTACGATTGAGTTCAAATCCTGATAGTAGCATATGGTGCTCATGCATCCCACAAATACTACCACCTAGGGTGAATGTGTAGGATGTTGGACAAGGCGGCCTACTGTCGTCATGCTCTAGCACCTCTTTGGCAAGTCGGGCTGCAATCTCAACTGCGGTTTTTGGCTAGAGAATGCACTCTAATCGAAGCACTTATGTACCAGAAAATACCTACTGGCTGAGCAAGCAGAATAGATTGGCAAGACATTAATCAAAGGCAGAGTAAGTCAACAGAGGGAGGATAGGATCGGAGCAATGAATTTGGCAAGAGCACCAAGCAGGCTTTCGAAATGTTGGAGTCCCCCATTCTCGCAGCCACCTGCTGGTGAAGACAGACTTTCTGCACAAATGGGCCACTTAATTCATCTCTTCCTCTCTGGCTTTAATCAACACAGTAAAAATGTTGCTGTTGCACTTACAGATCAAAAAGTGCAACTGACATCAAGCATGTGTCAATTCAAATTACAATCATTGCTTATTGCGAAAGACAATCAAGGCTCCTAAGCAACGCAAATGAGAATGTCTGTGGTAAGGAACACAGCTTATCACTGGAATATATCCTTACCTAAAAAAGGTAGGCAGACACTCTCAAAATACATTTTGAGCAAAATTGGAGACTTTACAGATATTGTAATTTACACTGTGTATAATACAAGACAAAAAAAGTCAATGATCAATTTCTAAACACACAGATTTCCACTTGAAGCATTTAGCTCCACACTTCTGAAAGTCCATGACAGTCTATTTTTACTCCTGTTGGTAATTATTTGGTTCTGTCTTGGTTGTCAGCTGATGCAACATCCCCTCTTAGAGAGCTGAGAAAATTGTAGATCCTTGTAGAATAAGGAACAAAGTTTTCTTTGTATATGATGGTGGTTTTCATGTGGGAAGTCTGGATCATCACTTCTCTGGGATCAGGAGGTTCTTCCTCCTCTTTGACTACTGAAATGAGACACAAATGTACATAAATGTTAGGGAGCATGCAATTTTGTCATTCCATCAATGTAAATTTGTGCTGAATGCTTAGACATGTATTCTTAAGTCTGACTTGAACTTAGTTTACAGTACTGGGGTTTCAAGCCCTTGTTTTCACCCAAGTCTAGGATTGTGTCAACTAGAATCCTGATGCTATGGTTGACCAGCTGTTGAGAAAAACATTAATCCCCAATGATAGTTGAAACTGTGGATGATTAGGTGCCTATCACGGTGTGATTGGATGAGCCAGATGAGAAAAAAAGCCAGGACACCTGGGTTACCAAACATATTTTTACAATAACTGCCTTGGGATCTGTTGAGACCACAAAGTCAGGACATCGGTTTCACTGGCACCCACAGCAAAGCAAATGTACTTCAATGTCTTCTTTAATGAAGAGCTAATAAAACCTAAGCAAAAAATGATTTAAGGTCAGCTTAGAATCTGATGTCTTGTTTAGAAGATGTTCTGTCTGTCTTTTGACTGTCTCTGAACAGCAGTGCAATCAACTCATGTGATTTGATGCATATTCAGATGACCCCTCTTTAAATTCAATTGGGCTTTTGTCATATCTTTCACACAAAACTGTTCGCACATGCACTGTACTTTGAGAATGGTGTTCTCACCAGATGCATTTTAAAATATCCCCTGGTTGCCCAACTGCTTCAGTTTATAAACCTACATAAACAATGGATCAACACATTAAGCTAATCTAAGAAATATAAAACCTACTAATTGGCTAATGTCAACTACAGAAACATCACATTTAAATTAGATTAGAGCAGACTTACAAGCAAGCAGTCATAGCTGCCTGTACAGCTGTAAAGCTAGTAGCTTACCTGGCTTTTCGTCATGGCGCCCCATGTACTGATAATATCCGTATGTGCCGAGCATTGTCCATATACCGAAAGCATACAGCATAGACACGCGAACATTCCACTTGACAATTTGTTTAATGTGCATTTTTTTCACGTTTTGTCTGCACTATTGTGAACCATGGGGTTATATTATGAACTCACAAGGACGCGGCCATGTTGGATTCATCTTGGTTATTTCCGGTGTAAAATAATGAAATTCAAACTATGTAAATAAAATCAATTAATATTGATTTAGTAACTTAAATAACACTATTTGACGCGTATAAGCTTACTGACAAATGAAAAGCTTGAACATTGTCACGTAATTCTTGATGTGTACATTATTATTTACGTATTATCATTATTACTTTAATGCACGTCACACTTTTTAAGAATTTAAGAAGACTGCGATTTAAGAAGACTGCTGAATAGAAATAAAGCTAACTAAAATCTATCATAGTTAATTTATTTTCATGTTCTATTGTTTTAATAGAACACGTGAATACAGTCACATGTAGCAACATCATTATCGAAATACCTGCAGTTGCTGGTCATTGTTTTCAGGATAGTTCATGAAAACAATTAACTGTTTCTTTGATGGGTCAAGTAGTGTTAGCTGTTTAACATGACTGAAAAAGTCTGCATTTTAGCAGTCTTTAGACACCAAATGGTTTTAATGAGTTACTAATACTGTACGCATTTATTTACATTTGTTTAATTTGTTAATTTGTTAATGTAAACAAATGAATACATTTGTTAATGTATTTATTTACATTTAACACCCTGGTGGGGCCAACATAATTTCTACCTCACTGTAGCCAGGCAAATAAAGTATTGAAATTTGGACTGATTTTGGGTTGTTTTATAAAACTGTAAAAATATCCATGCTTTACATCAGCCTTCCTTTATTAAAAATGTTCGGGGGGGGGTATCACTGCCCGCAACATAACCTAACAAATGACTACTAGTAATCTATTTACACTAACATAGATAGACTTACCTTGAAATCAATTTGACAGAATTACTCGCTTGAGTTGGGGTTCTCGAATTCACAATCAAATTGGCACTTTGTACCCTATTGCCACCTGCTGGACATGATATGCGAAGTTTTCGTCAGAACATTTTGTCAATGAAGAAGAAACTCATACTTTCTAACATATTTCAATACATTGCAATAAATTTAAAAAGAGGGCTGTCACGGGGCTGATGTTTTTTTCAATACATTTAATAAAAAAACATATGTACGTGCAAGTTCTTCTCAATAAAATGCAATACATGCTAAAATAAAAATGTATAAAAGCTGCTCTTTTAGCCCGTAGGCCCTATCCTAAAACACAGATGTTTTTCTCAAACACGTTATGATGATGACTCAGATAGTTTAATTTATTACTTAGGACTCGCAGGCACTGTAAAGGACAGATATAAAGTAACACATATAGTTTCAACATCAGTCCACAATCCAGGTGAAAAAGTGCAGAGAAACTGTTCATCGTGGAAGAAGATTTACAGCCGTCCTAATAAGACTGTCCTTAGGCACATAGTATTTGATGATTTCAAATCTGTGATTCTTAAAATAACTCCTCAAAATGTCTAACCCTGTACCTTCATTCACAACCTTTAAGAAATGTATTGGATTGATCCATAAATAAAACCATTTTGTTTTGTGTTTTATGGAAATACTTGAGTTCATCTATTACTCCACTCTAATTAACTAATCATCTTTTCTATCGTACTGTTTGTTATCTTTCAGAAACATGGACCACTAAACTAACGTGAGAAAGTTGTGGTACAGTTGGTGTCAGTTGTATGCAAATGTTGACCCACGCAACATTTTGGCAAAATAGGTTTCAACTCACAAGCTGCTTGCAAACAGTGTCCACAAGCACTTGTAATAGATTGGAAAACATTTCTGTCTTTGCCAAGAAAGGAGACAAATAGGATCAATACATACGTTTGTTTGCAAAGGAATACAGCATGTGTTGGAGTTGGCACTACATCAACACCAATGGCCATGAGTTACCTATTCACTTGGGATTCATGATTGCCTGAAACTATGTCCTAAAGTTGGCTAAAAATTCAATGTTTAAAGAGTACCTTTGCCAGCCAACATGACAGCACTGAGTGATGTTGGCACCTTGACATAATACATCGTGCCTTAGCAGACCCCAGCTTTGGCAAGAACCAAAGCTGCCATTTGCTTAGCACATCACTAGTTTTGTCAACAACTGTCAGCTGCCAGAGAGATCACAAGCAATCTTTCAATCCGTTGTGTCATGTTTGTTTTTCACTGAACTGTAAGAAGTAGGGGGGTTATTCGGGTCACATACATAAAAGCTGTTTATTTATTTGAAATTTGGCAGCAAGTTCAGGTTTCAAGAATGAAAAAACTCTTGAGATATGTCATCTCGTTTTCCAGAGTGTACAAATGAAAAGAAACTAGCAAATATAATAAAAACAATAATGAATAACTGTAGCATGTCAAATCCTTTCTATTTATGCAAATATTAATAGTCAGAAAATTATACAAACAAACCAAAACTTAGTTTATAAAAACAAAACAATAAATACATATATACTCTACATTATTTACAAATCACTCTAGAATTAACACATTTATATTAATTAAAACAAAAACAGTTTGTTCTCAATATTTGAAAAAAAAATAATTTTTAATTTAATGCCCTGACTTTTAAAAGTAAGCTATTCCAATCAGTTGGGCCTTTATGTTTTAAAGGTGTTACTCCATCCTCAAAATGTATCTTTTGAATTTGAAAATATTGCTGTAGTCTAAAGGGGAAGTGTAGGTTTACCCTTTCTCCATAATGTCTTAGGAGTGAAGAGTGGGTTCAAGTCCACAAAAAAGTCCTGCCTGTACTGGAACATACATGTCTAAAATGTATTTGCCTTTGGGTTCATATTTTGGAAATTTTAATAAAAGCTGTAGTTTCACCTTGGGCTATAAGTTAAAACATAGTAAATCTTTATATTGTGGACAGTGAAGTGACAGCTCAGTATAGCTCGCTCTGGGGGGGACTCTACCAATCAACCAGTTTTGTTGTTGTAAAAGAGGCAAACCTTCAGTGAAGGTATAGGTATTATTATGGATTAAGGATGTGAAATCAAAATGGGAAATCATTTTATGTACTTTTTTTCCCTATATTTTCCTGTCTTTTGTCTGTCATTAAAGAATTCGACAACTCATTTCACTCCGGATCAGTTACTCAGACTTGTTCAGACAACTTGGATAAAATACACATATCTTAAATTCTTAAAAAAACAAGACTTGGCTAAAAACCCAATGCGTCTTTTAAGAAGAAATGTGTTAGAGATAATTGGTTCTCACAAACATGGCTGGAGACACATAGCTTTCTTTGGAAATTGCTGTATTGGCTTAAATGTCTGACTCTCAGCAATTTTCCTACCAGTTAAGGAATGACAATGCATTTCTGTTGTACTTTTTTGAGGATTTTTAACCCCCTTTTACTCACTTTAACATATCCAATTGTCTCTACAATCTTGTTCCAACCTAGAAATGGTAAAACAGCAGGTACTTCTTGAATATATATATATAAATATAAAAAACAATGCACATTCTCTGTTTGCCCTGCCAAGAATGCAAGCAGAGCATGTTTATTGTTTTTAATAGAGCTTCACTGGATATGAACAGAGGCCATTGTGCAATCCCATTTCAGGTGGTGGTCTGAGGTCTGAGGAAACGCAAACATCAACGACAGGACTCACTGCCTTTGCAAGGCTCAAGCGTGTCAACAAACGCCTGCACATGAATACAAATCCTCGTATTTTAATTATATTCAGAAGCTTTGTCGGTAATTGCCCATACTGATCTCTACATTACTTGTAATCACGTGTTATTAGATTTTTGTGATTACATCTAACGGTGTTTTTCAATAAAAAGCAAGGAAGTTATGCGTTAGTCACTGCGATGAAACCAAATGGCCATTTGGATACACTGTGTGGAATTTGATGCTAACTTCATGATTCCTTAGCAACTAAAAATAAACCTTCTCATCTCAGTTGTACAACATGGCCTTTTGGGTAACCTAGGTTTCCAGAGAAAAAAACATCTGCGAGTTATTGATTCACATCTCTCAACATTGCAACTGTGTAGTCCTTATTGTGAACTAAAGAGCATAATTAATTAAATTTATTATGATCCACGTATGTTTTTCTTTTCTTTTTTACCATTACAACTTTTAAGTTTAAAATCCATTGCCACTGAGAACAATATGGATAGCAACTGAATAACCCACAGTGCCTTTTAGAAATGACCAATGGACAAGATTAATGTATTATATTCAGAAAAATTCAAATGATTACTCAAAGTTCAAACATGTCAGCTCATTCACAGTATTTCATCCGCCCACAGATGTCAACTCTACTTTTCCTTTCTTACCCCTTGCTCTCTAATCAGAGTGTCTGTCACAGGCTGAAGTTACAGCCCCCCTCTCAGCTGCTGTGTTCCAACTTGTTGCTAGAAGCTATGAGTCAGAAAAGACTAATACATAAACAGGCCAGGCACATACAACGTGAGAATGCCCGGACCACATCCATAGTGCAGCAGGAGAGACTGCAGAAGAAGACAAGATTGGTGTTGCTGTCAAATCATTTTCTGCGAGGAGAGAGCAGAGGAAGGTAATTTCAGAAAAACAGGCTGAGAGGTAGACTTTACATTATTCTTTCCACGACTGAAATGGTGTAGTTTACTGCATGCTGACAGAAATAAATACAGCATCAATCTAGTCCTTTTATGTCTCACCTGTGTAAAGTTAATCGTGAATTAATTGCGCGTCTCCGGAGAAACGCACATTCTCAGTCGTGTGCGTCAGTCCATTTTGAAGTGCCAGTGATTTGTTATTGTAGTTTTTCCATACCTTTACGTACATTAAAGAGGTATACTAAATCAACTGTTGGCTGTTGGATGTCTCCACTCAGCAATGTGCAGTTGTGAAAGAAAAATAGTGTGTTGTTTAGAGTGTTGTTTGTGTTAATTATTTTTCATAAATACTGAAACTGTAATGCTGTGACACCTGAGATACAGATACCGTAGATGCCTAACTAATCCGTCCCAACAACTTTCACTGCGACACTTGAGGGTAAAGAAAAACAACTGATTCAACCGGTTTGACAGTCAATTAGGCTGCGTTTTGGCAGGCAATTCAAAACTTTTTGCCCCCACAATTATTTCTCAGATAAGCTCATTCGCCATGAAATATGCTAACGGTAATGTAAATGAAGCCATAGTGGTGATTGGATCTGTAGAAACTCATTGATAGTTTGTGTTATGTGTCAGAATTGGCACCTTGTTTATGAAATAGTGCTCGTGGTTTTGTCCAAGGACCCATGTGTCCCACCCCAGCTCTTTGTTCCGCCCCGTCTGTTGTCTTGGCTGTCCCAACCTTGGGGGAGGACAGCTCCATCTCAACCCAGTGAAAACTCTTCTCTGTCCTAGCACCTCAATGGTGTAACCAGGTTCCCCTTGAAGCTAGGACAAAAGTTCTTGAAGCTAGGACAGAAGAGTACCTGAACATTTTCTGAAACCCACCACCTTTTGTGAACCCCACCACAGAAACCCCACCTTTTTTAGGTTGATCAATAATACGTTGTGATGCTACTTAGAGGTCATTGGCCATTGCCAATTTAACCCGACACCTTAATGTTCCATGTGGGGTGTGGCTACAGTATAAAGCAATTAAGTGTTCATATTTATTAATTGAAGTTCAGAGTTACAAGGACCCAAGAGTAGCCTTTCTAGTCACTGTAATATAAATAAATCAAAAATATTGAAGCATTCAAGTAATCAATTTCCAGTGTCTAAATTAAACTATTTGGATAATGAGGATGATATGAATAGGCAAGACAGCCAACAATGAAACCATTCCAGTCTGGCCGTGTTCATATTAAAGTCACCCTTCCATTCAGTTATTAAATATGCATTTACATCTATTTTGGTGTGAGGTATGTTTGTGTATTGGTTCTTTTTCATGTTTCATCCATTCCTAGAGTACATTTTTTTGATTCATAAACTTTCCAGCCCACACCATCAGCCAGTGACTTCCCATACAAGAGAGACTGATGTGTCCGATGTTATGTTTCGTTATGTTACTTTATGTTATGCAATGCTACGCTGTGCTTCGTAATACACATAGCGATTACTTTGAACTTCACTTGGCCTTTGTCAATGGCTGAAATCTATTGCGGCAAAGCAAGGTTTTTCAGAACCCAGGTCTGATTTCAGGACCTTTTAGTTCAAAGGAAAATCCTTGAGGCATTTACACTAAATCACAGGTCCTCATAAAATGAGCTGTCTTTTGTAAGCAGAATACAGTAGGCTATACAGTATTACCACACCTCCGCTTACTCAAGGCCAGCGACTGAACTCCTCAACAAATTCTCTGCACTTTCTTTGTAATGTTTTTCTGAGAGGTCAAGGGAACGAGAAAGTATTAAAATGACATAACAGTTACAAAGTCAGACAAAAACCTTTAGTTTGAAATCTCGTTTTGTGATTTTAGTTTTTTCGTTTTCTTTTGCATGCATCAGTATGAATATTGTTTTTCAGTAAAAAGCAATACATGTTCTGGTTTGAAACAGTTAACATGGGATGGACAATCTAACAACAACCAAGATTGTCAAAGGTGGTGGCGGTGGGGGCGCTGGTGGCAAGGGTAAGAAATCACTGCATATTCTGGAGAAAAATACAGATTTTATTTTGCCTTGCTTTTTTTGGCTTTACAGAAGTTGCATTTTAATACAGACTGATGTTTTGGAACGATTCACACAAATACTGATTTGGGTTTTTATAGTCATACTCTCAATGGCGAAATGTAGTCTAGAATAATAACATTTATTTATATAGCACTTTTAAACACAAAATATTTCAATGCATCTCAAGATGCCACCTAGTGGTCAACAGACAATATAGCAGTGCATGGTTCGGTGTCAATCATACTTTCCAATTACCAACTGTGTAGTCTTCACAGAGATAATTACACGTTTGTTTGCCAAGAATACATTTTACCATGATAACCATTTCTGAATAGTCATTTATTTTTTTATTATAGTTGTCACCGAAACAGTTACCACAACAAGCCGGTTGACATCACTGCCTCCAAGTGAGTAGTATTGTTGCTAAATGCAATTTATACACCTGCACATGATAAGGTAATAACATACAATGGCGATTTAGCCTTTATACTTCATAAATATATAACATTTGAAATGATTGATTGCAAATATATATGGATATTCTCACTAGGTCTGGGCCCGTGTTCTGAAACTCTGCTCTGACCGATACCATAATTCTCCAACAGAGGGCACTACTAGCTCCGTGGTGTCCAGTCAGAAGATCGTGTCCACCATTAGCTCTTCGAGTGGAGTCGAGAGGAAAGTCATCAGTCAGTCACAGGGTGGCGGCAGTAGTCATGCTGTAACATGTAAGACCTCGCTGCTCAAGACCTGCCTGGACTTGGCACCAGTTAAAAAAAATGCCACTCCATCTGAAATGTTTTTCATTTTTTCTTGACTGACCCAGCTCTGATAGATTAACAGCTATATCTGTTTGATGACCTTTTAACTTGCAGATTTTATTTTAAATGTCACCCTCTTTGTCTTTAATGGTCTCTCTTCTCACTCCCAGCAACTTCAGGAGGCCTCTCACTGAGTGGCGGGTTACTGACCAGCGGAGGAGGAGAGTCTACCACTGCTGTCACAGGTGGAAGCAGTTCAGTGCTGGTTTCCTCATCTTCCAGTAGTTCCTCCTTTGTTGCAGTCGGGTCCGGGGGCGGAGCTAAGTCTGACTCTGGAGGGGGATCCATCAGCAAATCAACCACCATTACTACTGTGGGGTCTTCCTCTGCATCTGTTGCTTCTTCAGGGGCCACTGGCCAAGCTTTTGGGTCTTCAGGGGCATCATTCGGGGCCAGTAAGCCCGGTGGCCCTCTTTCTGTCTCTGGAGGTGGTCTGAGCTCGAGCTCCAGTTTTGTCACTGGTTCCAGTTCTGGCTTTGCCTCTAGTTCCGGCACCGAAAGCGGAGGAGGGAGTTCTTCTAGTGCCAAAATGTCATCCGTGGGCTTGGGCTCTGTGACCGTTTCTGCGGTTACCAAGTCCAACTACAGTTCGTCTGCCGGGGAGGGGTCAGGGGGCGTGAGGAGAGGCCGAGCCCAGGGGTCTCTATCCTCTGCTGTCAGCTACTCCCCCAACACCTTGGAGAGAAAAAGTATGACCACCCGCTCCGTGGCCTACGAAGGTCAGTTGCAAGGTCAAAGGGTAACCCTATTCATATACTGTATTTAAACACCATTCCACTTGGTAATGTACACAGTAAAATGTATAGGGCTAGGAATTTTTTCGGACCCCATGACCCCCGACCCGGGCCTTAAGATATTTCCTGTTCATGTGATGTTTGCCATTGTGATCAGGTAAATCTTCTGGCCTTACCCAAGGACCTCCAATGTTCTTTAGTGCACATGTCATTAAACTGTTGCAGTATGTCTTTAGTTATCACATGAAAAAGGCAAAGTAATTAATACATGTTTTCTTTTGTGCTACGTATTCAGGATATTCCAGTGAAAATTCCTCTCCGGAGTACACACGGAAAGAATATGGTAACGATCGATTTGAAATGCTGGTCTCCGAACGTATTTCATGTCTATGTATAATACAAGTAGGATTATAAAATGTCCGACAAGTTTTTCATTTTGATTCAGCCGTGGCCAGTGCAGTTGCCAGTTCATCCACCAGAGGTCGGGCTCATAGCAGAGGTACTGTACAGGCTCTTACAGCACAGCACCTTCAACCAGACCATAGGCTACTAAAGATTCTCTGTATTTGAATCAGGTGGCTGTATTTGAATCAAATATATTTTGACTCACCATCCAAATAGTTTGATTCTGTTGTTTTATTCCAGAAAGTGAGATCCGTTGCAGACTGCAGAGTGCCTCACCCACCTCTAACCGATGTAAGTCAAACATACTGCCCAGACCGACCACACAGGTCGGTTACCTACCTGAGCACTCCGGAAAAAAAAATATAGAGAAGTATGATAAGATTTAAACAAATACAGACTCACTCAGAGAAAATGCAGGAATTTGGCCTTGAAAACACTATGTCATACTGCAAAAGATGAATATCCTTGGTTGACAAAAAATATTCAGCCATAATTGGATGCAACAAAGTTTTCTCAGTCATCAAAAGCGACACTTCATTCACTTCAATTCATCAAGGCCTTCAGAAATTCTACACAGTGCCGACACCTGGCACTGGAGCTTGTCCTTGTGGTCTGCAGGGACGGAGCTGGATGACGTGAAGCGTCTGTTGAAGGGAAGTCGTTCCGGTAGCGTCAGCCCACCTCGCTCCCCAGCTGGCACCCTCCCCATCCCCAGGAAAGCCAACATGGAGACCAGGACTGAAAACCCCCCGTCAGGTAAACACACCCAACAGTGTCGTCACAGTAAAGCCCTGGCAAAGAAGAAAATAGTATCTAATTACAACCTAATAACAGCATTTAAAATTGAATAAGTACTTCAATACATCGATAGGTGAGCAGTAAGGTCTTACGTACGATAGTGAGTATTAACGAAACACGCAAAATCACCGTTGAATAGTCGTCAAACAAGTTAACCCTTTCCCTCCCTCACAGGCCATTATGAAAGTGCCACCCTGGACTCAAGCGCGCCCTCCTACGTGTGGTCGGGCTCCTCTGCTGGAGGCTACGGTTACCATACCAACCCTGTTAACCTGTCCCCCACCATTCAGCATGCACCCAATGCGCTGACAGGTTACGATGAGACAAGTTCAATTATACTGTCACAGTTGCTGTAGTTACAATGTTGTGATTAGAATAGTATATTGAACAGGACCAATAGAAACAATTTGCAGTTATCTGAACTTAATTACATCATCCCAGAGAGTCTGTGTAGGACTGAACTGGCTTAGGCTAAGAGGTAAAAAGGCAATACTTGAATTCGCTAGATTGAAATATTTGCAATAAAAATAACATGGAATAAGCAAATTCCTTTTCATTTCCTCATTAGCAGTTACTACAATGTATGTTACCACGGTTGTTAATCAGTCAGAGTGTTTGTTTTTCAATGTTTCAATGGTTACAGGACTTCAGAACAACATGGCCTTCAGTTCTCCATCCATGAACTCTGGACTCTCTGCATCCAGCACTGGTACAAAACTCTCTTAATTATCAGTCATTTCCTCATGGGCGCAACCCAGTACTTACTCTTATGTCCTGAAATGTGCAGTCAATAATCTTCCTTAAGGTATTTGAAATCTTGGGCATATCTCTCTATTTGGTCCTTTCAAATGTGTGAGCAGTAGTGAATGGGACCGCGTCATCATCCATATGCTACAGCTAAAACTTGGCGGCCATACTGGATTATGTACGCATACTGTGAATTAGGCTAGCGTGGGATAAATCTAGACATTGCCTTACAAAACAAATTCAGGTAGATGGAACAGGCACTTGAACACGTGGGTGACATAAGTGGCACTTATACATGTGGGTGAATAGGGTAGCGTATTCAGTGGTTTCTCTACTTTGTCTGACTTCAGTGTATGGCATGCAGAATAACCTCGCCAATGGCAATGGCGGCATCCTCGTCGCTAATGGAGTCAATGCACAAACAGGTACAGACCGAGCGCACATGGACCAAGATGATAGTACTCAATATTAACTGAAGACAGTTACGTTCACCTGTGCGTGTCTCTTTCTGTTTTTGCCAGTCTACGGTGTGCAGAAGAATGTCACCAGTACAGGAGTGTCCACGTCCCCAGGTGAGTCCGGGGGGAGAAATGCAGATTGAGGTTTTTATTTGACAAGGTGACACATAGGCCAGTGAAATTTTCTTGACCAGATGGTGGTTTGGATTTCTCAGTGGTCCCCAGCAGTCCTTCGGGTGACAGCGTCTTCGCCAAAGACTACAAGTTCCTGCTGCTGGAGAAAGAGAACGCTGCAGTCAAGAAGGAGACAGAGAGACTCATTATGGCCAAAGATACCGGCAAACAATTCTCCTCTGCTGCCACCACTATTGGTACAGTAGGCAACACTTCACTTATTAAGGAATTATGCGGGCGACATTTTGGACAAATTTGACATCATTTCCAGGTTTTCCTGAAATTCTCATTGGAGTATTTCAGGTTCTCTGCTAATTCAGGATGGGTTTTTTTTCTGGAAAAGCTGGGAGTTATTGGATTCCTGCAATCTTATTAGAGAATAAAAGAAATGCATAGATGTAGGATTAGTTTCATTGAATATGCAGATGAATGACGAATTGTTTTTTTCAACTAGAGGAATCTTCCAGGGGAAAATAGTTTGATTCCTAACAGAGAGGGCCGGCCCTAGGCGGTCATAGGGCCGGCATAGGCGGTCGCTTAGGGCCCCCAACCTCTAGGGGGCCCCAGTCCGCTACTGAGACCTGGAAAAATAGGGAAGAAGGGTTTCCCAAAACAAATTTTGCTTACGGCGCCCAAAAAGCTAGGGCCGGCCCTGCTAACAGATGTTAAATATTTATAGCCACTGGAATACTGTGCACTGTGTAAGCCTTTGACTTTCAGATGTGATGTCACTAAGTTCATTAAAACATTTCAAATGGTGTAGCCTATTCAGATGACTCACTGAAGAGGGAGAAGAAGAAAGTGTCCAGCTCTATGGAGACAGCTACAGTCAGAACTACAGAAACTGGCGGTAGATAACGACACTGATTAAATGCATTATTTGATACAGATTCCAACTTCAGCTCAACTCTTGTTAATAACACTCTGTTACCCCCTATACTGTTTGAAACAAAGCTGGGTCCTTGCTGAAAGTGTCGACGAAAGACAAGGCAACCTACGCAGGTATTGTAAAATACATTTTTTTTACAATTACAATTGTTACAGCCCAGGATGGTCCAATGGTCAAAACTGCTGCCACCAGGACACAGAATTTCAACACTATTCGATTCCAGGCTAATGCTAAATCAACACACACTCATATATCTAGCAAATTTTGTTTTCTGTGAATTTGTATGACTGTATCGAATGCCTAAATTCAGATATCCTCTTCCTGATACCCTACTGATGTATTCTTGATTTCTACGTCTTCTCAGAGATCCGTAAGGACGAGTCTGGAGGAGGTCTTGGCTTCTGCTCCTGCTGCTCCTGGTGGAAGTGGCTGCTCGGCCTCCTGTTGGCTCTTCTGTTTCTCCTTGGGCTTCTCATTGGACTAATCACCCTGGGTAAGGGAGGAGGAATGGAGCACTGCAATGGTTTGATGAATTGGCTTTTTCGTGTCATTTTGAATGGGCCATTCATTAGCTATTCCTCTCTCTTGCCGTTTTATCTTATTCTTCACCTCTCCCTCTTTTTTTCCAAATTGTCTTTCTCTTTCTCTCTTGCTCTCTTTTTTTTACATCCACTCCATCGTTGTACCATTTTATCTATGTCTCGATCTCACAGCTGAAGAAGTCAAAAATCTTAAAGCTCGCGTAGACATCTTGGAGGGTTCCTCCACATCTTCCTCCGCCCGCACCAGCCGCCTCTCCTCCTCCCCAGACATCAACATCATAGAACCCCTGAAGTCCTCATACGCAGACAGGACACAAGGAGCCGTCATTGGCCAGGGCCAGGATACTGGAGCTCTGGACACGACAATAAAGCAGATAGTCAGGGATGAGCTCCAGTCCGATACTGTGCGAGGTACTGAAGCAGGACTTACAGTGTGCAGAAGATCATACTTGTGATTTGTACATTGAGGAGGGATGTTGTGATCAATTGCAATTGAAGGCAATTCATTCAGGAGCTAAAGTAAAATTACATTTAAATAATTGCTAACTTGTTTTTATGTTTTCCAGTTTAAATTCATGTAATTCTAGAACTGGATGCCTTCAGCCTAAATTGATCCAAACCTGACGTTGGGTTTTTCAACCAATAAGACAAATGAATGATTCAGCCTTTCGATAAACCGTTAGAAGATTGTGTGAATGTTTTTGAAAGTATGGTTGATTTGGGATCCCGTGTTTATATTGGCAATATGTCATGTTTTTGTTTCCCAGCACAACTTGCATACTCATTGAAAGGAGTGAAAGGAGAGCCTGGGACCAAAGGTGAGGCAGCGTATCTACTGTACTGCATGGACATCAATCATCAATTGATGGATTGATACAGTACAGGCAGAGCAGGTTAAGTTATGTCTCATTGATTTACATTTTAATTGGTTTATTCCAGGGGATCAAGGTGCTCCAGGAGTCAAAGGTTAGCCAGGCATATACTGTACCTATTTCTTGTTAATGACGCCATACAGGAAATACTGTACATGTTAGAATGGAATTGAGCTTTCCTTTATTTATTCATTATTTTTTATAGGTGATAATGGTTTCCCTGGCCTACCAGGTAAGAACATGAAAAATTGTGTTTTATTACAGAGTAGGTACTTAAATGATAGTTTGCTTAAGCTAACTGATATTTGACCTCTGGTCCTTAGGTCCTCCAGGTCAGATGGGTCATGAAGGACATGAGGGCCCTCGGGGACCAAAAGGAAATGCAGGTAATTGTTAAGGAAACAATATCGCAAGGTTGCGTTTTAAAAAATAAAACACAATAACAGGGCCTTTGAGGCCGGTCGAACTAAGACAATGGGAGTCTTTACAACAATGGAAGATTGTAATGATAATCTAAAAGGACAACTACAATCGACTGGGCTTCAATCTTTTAGCATTTTTTGCAGTGACAGAACCATTTTAAAATGGATTCATTGTTCAGTGCTATCTAGCACTTCAGTAAGTAGGGAGCAACTCCAATCCTCTGTAAACAGGTGACGCTGGTGCAGAGGGCAACCCAGGGCCAAGGGGCCGAGACGGGCCCACAGGGCCGCGTGGCGAGCCAGGTCCCCAAGGGTTTGGAGAGAAAGGCGACAAAGGTATGTTCATAGGTGTATTTTTTCAGCTTAAAGGGGAAGTTTACCATTTTTGCATGTGGCCTTATTTTAACACTTTATGGGCTTGTAGTAGTTATATTTCTATATTTTTTTTCATGAAAGAAAACATCACTTTCCATTCACTACAATACAATATTAAAATGCTCCAAAACCAAATAATATTACATCAGAATCTCATTTTGGATATTGTTTCAAATAATGTCTCAGCACTGTAGATGTTTTGATGAAATAAAAAAATATCCATACCGAGAATATCGACTATTTATTTCAGGCGTTTTGGTGAATTTGTTCATTGAGATTTGTAGCCTACAATGGCAAAATGTGTATTTGAAATTAAAATTGGTAATTATGAATGGAAGAATTGATGGCTGCAACAATCAAACTTGCTTGGAGTTGTTTAAAATGTAATAAATACATGAACTTTCATTTTATGAACATTCTATTTGTCACATTGGTTAAAGCGATTGTATATATTTTGGTCCAGAACACCCAGCTCGACTGAAACCAATTTTATTTTATATTCCAGAGGCACTGTGTTTCATTTTATATTCTACTTCCACTGTGTTATGCCATTGTGGGAAGAAGTAAAAATGTGTCCAGTGCATAGACATTATGGAGAATACAATTTGGACCTGAACTGAGTAGGTTTGGAAAGTTTTGGGGCATCTTTATAACCTATTTGGATAAATATTTATAATGCTGCATTGCAGTAATCCAATGCAGAATGTGAACATCTCTTTAATAAACAAAATACGAACAAAAACAAAATGCTTTGGGGATCACTTTTCAAGCATAGAAAGCTTGAAAATCAATAAAAGCTTAAATCCATCATATTGATATATTCAAATTATTCTGTTCAAATCTCATGTTACGTATGTTATGTGATACCATAGGTTCTCCTGGAGAACCTGGAAGCCCTGGACCTGCTGGGCCCAAAGGTAAGATGAAATGTCAATGGATGAAATACAGTATGTCCAGTGTCCATTTCTGAGATACATCAAACCAATATTGGGACTGTAACTCTTGGCGACTCTTGTGTTTTAATTTTGTGTCTTCCAGGGTCAGTGGGCGCTCAGGGTTCTGTGGGTATCCCAGGTGAGTACTCATGTCGACCATTGTAATGGAAGACAGACACAGAAATGGGATTTCTAAAGTACGTGACTTTTCTTTAGGTACCCCTGGACCACAGGGTTTCCGAGGTGAGGCAGGAACTCCAGGACCTAACGGTATGTTAGACCAACTCATTAAGACAGTGGACAGTGCTGTTCCACAAGCAAGCTTATTTATTTTGATTTAAATTCTCTAAATGACAGCTAGGAATATCGCAGTGAAACAAAGATCATGTCAGCACAGCTTTTGTCCATTTCTTTGTCCAGGTGAGAAAGGACCAGCTGGACCTCCAGGAAACAAAGGCGAGCCAGGAGAGAAAGGACCCAGAGGACCATCAGGTGTGTGGTTCTGTCAACGCTGAATAGTTACAAACAATTATTCTATGTCATTATGTTAGAACTGTGGTGTCTCCCACAGTTCATTCTGGTGTCCAAGAGGAAAACACTATTTTAAGGATGCAGTCTATTCGTGTGAAATGGGTCATAAGCACTTTTTTTTAACGATGGCCTATGTAACTTCTCAATCTCCCTGTAGGTGACCCAGGTCAAAGAGGACTTCCTGGACCAGAAGGGGCAAAGGGACCCAAAGGACCTACTGGTGAGTAAATAGAGTAGTGAAATTAACCTGCTGCTAGAAATCTCTGGCAGTCCTAATAATGAACCTCCTAACAGTTGAATTATTTATTCTTACATGTGGGAATATATTCAATAGGTGCTCCTGGGGCAGATGGTGAAAAAGGGTCTAGAGGTAAAAGCAACAACACCCTTTTGTGAAAAGTTTCCACAACTTGTTGTCCATGTAATGTCTCTGAGATTTTTTACCTGATAGTTGAGACATTTAACATTCCAGGTGACAAGGGATTAGATGGTTTGTCAGGTTCCAGAGGACCCACAGGACCTCCTGGAGATACAGGTCTTCCAGGTATCTATTGTCACAGACATACACCTCTCATTGACAGACTATAAAAATGAAAATGGTTCCACAAATCTGTCGTCTAACAAAGATTTTGTAATGAGCAGCAGTACTTCTGGTGCCTTGGAAAAATCCCAATTTTGCAGATGTTAGCAATTTTTTTATTTGAGAAAGTGAAAGGGACATTGGAACCATTCTGTAGATCAATCAATCAATCCTATTTATTTATAAAGCCCTTTTAACATCAGCAGTTGTCAAAAAGTGCTTTTACAAAACACCCTGTCTGAAACCCAAAGGAGCAAGCAACAACAGATTTGCAAAGAGAAAGAGTGGAGTATTTGGTTCTGGTTATGATATAGAAGTATAACCTAATCCAGAGTCAGACCAATTCTGCAAGACTTTAATTCTGGGTTAACTAAGAATAAAGACACACAACATTTATGTTTATATATGTTTGTATTCAAATGTTCCTTTATAAAAAGAAAATAATTTCACTTTTATTTTAGGAATTCCAGGGCTTCAAGGTCCACCAGGTATGACTGTTTAAAAATGCAAAATCCCCTTTATATAATTTGCCCAGGTTTGCCTCAGAAAAATAATTACCATAAGAATTAGAATGATTACAATTAATTTAGAACTTACATATTTAGTAAGATATTTTGATGAAAATTACACATTTTTTATGCATTTTTAAACCTCAAAACCTCAAATTCACTGCACATTTAATATTCTCCTGCGACAGTGTTATCAAAATAGGATACTACATCTGTACTGAAGACTAGGTCATTTCATCTTCCTTAAACCTCACACCCCTCCTTTATAGGTATACCAGGGAATCCTGGTCAACCCGGAGCTAAAGGTAAAACTTTTTTACCTCTTTCTTTCATACCCTTTCATATCCTCCTTCATATTCCTAACAATATATTATGTTCTAGGCGATACTGGGGACCCTGGTAGAGTCATCAACGCAGGTAAAAGAAAATGTATTTCAAAATTAAAAACAAATTGGTGGATTGAAACTGAATAGTAGCTTGTGCCTCTCGACTTTGTCAGTTAAATTCTTTGAAGAGTGGGGTCCGTATTTGGACATCATGACAAATCCATTGGTCACAAATGTCATTGGGGAATTTCTCATTTTTTATATAAAGCTGGTTCCAATTCGTTGGCCATCCCTGGACCTCCGGGCAACCCTGGACCCCCTGGTACTGCCGGTGCCCCTGGACTTTCAGGTAGGTGCTAAAGCACTCAATTCTTGACCAGCCTTGACAATGGAGAATTTAGGAAATAGACGATAATCCAGATGTTGGACGTGTTTCTGATAAGACTATAATAGATGTTTCAAAAAAAGTATTATTTGTTCTCAGTGCTTCCATTGTTTTTCCTCAGGTCCTGTTGGCCCTGCTGGTCTTCCTGGAACACCCGGTAATGGCAACTAGTCAGATATCTGATGGTACTTTAGGGACCAAATATAGTACCATTCCTATGATTGATAATCGTCTTTGTCGGTGTAAGGTCCCAAGGGAGAAAGGGGAGAGCCAGGGGATAAGGGAGACCAGGGAAGGCCTGGTATTACTGTGAAGACTGTGGAAAGTGCCACCACTGAGAGTGAGTACTACTCTTGGGCTCATGTCACTTAATTAAAGGGATTTAACAACCTCACTTGTGAAAATGTGTTCTAGTTTTAGAGTTATGTAGCTTTTTATTACAGCTCTGTCTAAAGCCATCTTTTACAACAGAACTTACCCCTGTGGCGGGTCTTCCTGGCCCACCTGGAGCCCCTGGACCCCCAGGTGCCCAGGGACCTCCAGGTAAGCCTAAATGTTTCATTGTTAATGTACTCATTCAATAAAATATATTTTGGACAGTTTCTTTTTTCTTTTTTGGGATTCTTTTTTTTTCTTTTTGGAAAATCTCACAGTATCTTGTTATTTCTCAGGTAATGGTGTCCCAGGTCCCGCAGGTCCTCAAGGAGCACCAGGTATGCCAAAATCCTTTTTGTCTCAGAAGGATGAGAGTAAAGTTGTTTTACGTTACATTAGTATTAACGGGGAAGTCATATTTCTCAAATGCTGTGTAGACTTCCTTTTTGGTTTAACATGTAAGTTGCTCCTCAGAACCAACTCATACATTTGAACTAAACATGTCCATGACCCATCTGTTGATCAGGTGTTGGTGTTCCTGGCCCCCGTGGAGAGAAGGGAGAGCCTGGCAGCTTCGTACCCAACTCAGGTAGTTAGCCTTTACTAAAATGACACTACACTCACAGTATCATTAGACAACCTGATCCCCATATGGTTAGATCACCTAATCACCATACGGTTAGATCACCTGATCACCATATGGTTAGACCACCTGATCACCATACGGTTAGACCACCCGATCACCATATGGTTAGACTACCCGCTCACCATACGGTTAGACGACATGATCACCATGCGGTTAGACGACCTGATCACAATATGGTTAAACCACCTGATCACCATACAGTTAGACCACCTGATCACCATGCTTTTAGACGACCTGATCACCATTTGGTTAAACCACCTGATCACCAAACGGTTAGACCACCCGATCACCAAACAGTTAGCCCACCTGATCAAAGCAAAAAAGTTTGGACACAACCATTCAAGCAAATTGGTATGCTTGTACAAACTTTTGACTGGTGCTGTAGATGTCGGTGAACAGTATGATATGGACAGTCATGCCATGTAATGCACAGGTGTATCGTAGTGTAATGCCGTCATTTTCTTTTCGTTTCAGGAACCTTCTTTGCTGGGCCACCAGGACCTGCTGGGCCAACAGGACTCCCAGGACCCCCAGGTACATTAGGCACAATTCACCTTCCATACCATTCATGTGTCATCATAGTCCACACACATTAGTCTCAACAGTGGTTATGTGCTGTTATCAGGGGACTAATTTTCTTGTTTCCTAAGGATCACCGGGATCCCAGGGCTACCAAGGTGAGGCAATAGAAAATGCATGAAAATGCATGCATGTAAACCTCACATAATTGCAAAAGGTGCCACCTAGAACCTTAATGGGTTATTCAGCATTTGCCACAAGAAAACCCTTTTATGAACAATATTTGGTTCCAGGTAAAACACATTTTATTCCAGATTAAACCCTTTTGGGGTCTATGTAGAACCCTTTTCAGGGATGGTTCTACCTGGAACCAAATAAATGTTTTTACCTGGAACCAAATGGGTTCTTCTACAGTGATAGCCTTATAATCGTTTTGGAAGAGTTTAATTAAATTAAATTGCAAATGTACCATATGTTTACTTTCCATCTGAAACGTAAACAGTGTAGTAGTGTTAATGTTATGATGATGTTAACTCTAGCCTTTTAGTTTCCGTCATATGATTCAGACTTCAGGAGCAGAATTAGTAGTCTCTCATCATCAGGACAGTGCTAACAATGGGTGTTTCCCCATATTCACAGTTAGCCAATGTTATGCCAATGTCAGATCGATATTCCAATGGCAGGTCTTGGACATAAGACATAGCTGGTCCACTTTGATTTTTTCCCCATTAATTTTCAGCATTCATTTTGTTGATAGCTACTGAGTATTGTTTCTGTCCAACCCGTTGTCTTGATAATACCATCTGCTCAATGTCGCTAATGTAAATGTCAAATTGTTCTGTTCAGGTGATCCAGGTCAGCCTGGTTTACCAGGAGCTCCTGGAGAACCCGGTGCTGGTGAGTAGTTCAAATATTTGCCAGAAGCACAGCTAACCATGTAAGCTTGAACCTGTGGCTTAATGTAAGTACAAGCAAGAATTCTGAATTCACTTACTCCTTAATTTTACTTATTTTTAGAAAATGTGCATTGTTTCCTCTGCAGGTTTCCCTGGACCTCAGGGAGAACCTGGAGGTCCAGGTCCATTAGGACCACCAGGGCCCCAAGGTCCAGAAGGCCCCAAAGGTGCACTCTTAAACCCCTTGAAATAACATTCTTTATCACTCCAAATGCATCAAATTTCAGATGTTTATCAGTATCCTTTCATATGTTTAAGGTGAGGCAGGGGTTCCAGGTTCTCCAGGAATCCCTGGATATTCTGGTGGCGGATCCAGGAGTTCCCCTGGACTACCAGGCCCGCCTGGACCTCCCGGGGCCCCTGGCCGTGATGGTTCCGGAGCACCGGACGTTCGTGATTACATCACAGAATACCTCAAAAGTGAGTGAGATTACCTATTCAGTTTTTTCTTACTTTGCCTCAAATGAAAAGGCTTTCGGCTAAATGATTTCAGTCCAAAGACTGTGACTGTATTTGCTAGCACTCATGACCTCTGTGGGACAATTATGGTCGACAAAACAGGGTTTTGTTGTTTTCCGTCATGAAGGCGATGCTGTCAGGGAGTACATGTCAGGCCCTCCGGGACCTCCTGGTTCACCCGGACCCCCAGGCGATGGATCAGTGGACGACCTTGCCAGTCGCGTCATTACATACATCCAGAGTAAGCCGTAGACCATATTGTATTCATAATGATAACCTATAACATGATAAGACCTCGGAGGTCTGACCACTCTGCGGTCATTTCAGATGGAGGTATCGCCAGTGGGGCACCCGGGCCTCCAGGACCACCTGGTGCTCCGGGTGGAGGTGGCACCTCGTTGAATGACATCATCTCCCTTCTGCAGAGTAAGTCAGGTGTTTGAGCATGAGTGCTTTTACGATTGTGGGCGTGTGAACACGTTTAGTAATCAGTGAAATGGCCTTGACGGGCCCATAATTCCCTCAGGGGAGGAAGTGCGGCGTTACATTGTCGGCCCCCCTGGCCCCCCTGGCCCCCCTGGATCACCTGGTATCCAAGGGAACCCATGGGTGGGAGGCTATGCCTTGAATACCCATGAGGTGGCCGGACGAGTCCTCACTCTAATGAATGGTAAGGAATCACTGAAACAGACGTGCCTCGTTTGGGTTCACTCACGCTCTGTTTGTTTCTTCAACCATAATATGCATTTTCCGAAGGGAGGGCCAGGCTCCACATGTGACTCTTGTCTATACATTTAATAAATTTTCAATAGACACATGATCAGGATTCTGATTGGTTGTCACATCTGTCTGTCATCAGAGAAGGGCATGGTTGGTGTGCCAGGGCCTCCAGGAGCACCGGGCCCACCAGGCTTACCTGGGTCCTACAGTGACATCTCTCATCTGCTGCAAAGTAAGAGCACTGACAACTGACTGTGCAGTAACACTAGCATTTAGCAGATGTTGCTTTGGCTAAAGGACACAGCTTTGTCCGGATATTCCGGTCTATCAGAGGGCTGCCTCCAGGGAATCACTGGGCACTCTGCATATCCGTTACACTGTAGGCATGATGACCTGTTCGAAGACATTAACAGTTGGGTTACATTCTGCCTGTCCTTTCTAGATTCTGAGTACAGAGGCGGTTTGGGCACTCAGGGGCCTCCTGGTCCTCCCGGTCCCCCGGGCCCCATTGGCCCCCAAGGCCCTGTCGGCCCCCCGGGACTTGCCCAGTATAGTGGCTCTGGATACAGGTTGGAGGAGATCAAAAACTACCTACATAGTAAGTATGGTCAAATCAATGCGGTGTTCACGCATTACTTTACACTGAGTGAATGTGGTTCTTTAAGCTGTTATTGGTGAACAAGGCTTCATGGGAATCCGATCTTATTTATGTGGTCTTATCAGCTGTATCATCCCCCTTAGGGTCTGGTTTTAGAGGCCCTCCTGGACCCCCCGGGCCCCCTGGTCCTGAAGGTCCCCCTGGGGTGTCCCGAGGACTGGTATCATACGCCTCCAATCCCAACAATAGAGACCAACTACAAACAGAGCTACAGCAGTTCATAAAGAGTGAGTTTACCCACCATGCACTGTGCTAACAGATTACCCACACCCAACCATGCACTAAGGTTATATCTATAATGGATTACTTTACCAACAATCAACCATGTACTAAGGTAATAGATTACTTTACCAACATCCAAGGATGTACTAAGACAATAGATTACAATACCCACAACCACCTATGCACTAACGTGACAAATAACTTTACTCACATCCAACTATTCACTAAGGTAATAGATTACTTGAAATTATAACTGCCTCTGTGCATCTCGAAGCTGTAACTCAGGACATTGGGAATGTAATATTTGTTGTGTTTATCTCCTCTAGGTGATGGTTTAAGAGGGGCCATGTTTGGTCCCCCGGGCCCCCCAGGACCCCCTGGACCCCAAGGACACAAGGGAGAGCGTGGTGACCCTGGGCACAACCACTCTTTTGACCACAGGACAAGTGAGGGAAGAAGGCTGACTGAGACTGAAACAGACTACTCTAAAATGGCGGTCCAAGTGGCTGACTACATGAGGTGTAAGTTAACTGCATCTCCAATGCTGTTGTCAAAATGCTAGATAAGCACAAGACACATTCACACTGGTAATTAAAGCTTCGATTCCGATGACAATGGATCAGTCAGTTGAATGGGCAAAGAAATAACACAGAGACAAAACACAGTGAGATTAACATGAAAACAACACAACATCTTGTCATGTCACCCGTTCCTGCTCCAATCTGCCGCTAGAAATTCCCACGGCCAAAACCCAGACTGAACTCACAGGCGCCCAGTCCTTCTTCAAAACCAGATTCTCTGAGCAGCCATCTGACCTAATGACCTAGTTGATCTTTTGCCAAATTTCCTTGAACGTGTTGTGATCGAACACGCGTGTGAGCGTTGTCTTGCAATCTTTACGCTTTTGGCCAAGTCGTTGTTGTAACTGAGAATTGGTTCTTAACTGACTTACCGTGTTAAATGAATGTTTTAGGCTAATGTACATTTAGTTGAGATGGCTGCTCCTATCAGAGGATGTCACATTTTAACAACAAAGACCTCTTCGCGGGTCATTGCGCGCGTATGACCTCTGATGACTTGATCGTGTCCCATGCCGTCATAGCCCATGGTTTGTTGAGAGATGTGGTGCACGACGCCTGTCAGCCGGAGAATTCAGCAGCAGTTCCCGGACCCCCGGGACCTCCTGGCCCAGCCGGTGCACCAGGCGTCAGCCGTGTGTTTGGTTCCTATATTAATGCCACTGACCTGGTTGAATACATCCGGGGTGAGAATAATACAGTACAACGTGATTGTATCAATCAATTCATCAATCGTACAGGCGGTTGATTCATCAGCTCACCTTATGTGTCCTCCACAGCCCATGGCAACGTGGTGGGCCCCCCCGGAAGGCCGGGGCAGAAAGGAGAGATAGGACACACAGGTCTCAAAGGAGAGAGAGGTGCCTCATGAACCACAATACCATTTATAACAGAGTTGCATTATGACATTTATTGCGCCTTCGTAAGAGATGTATCTTGGCGATCAGGACACACAATGTCATGAAAAAGTGATACCATTGTACATTCTGAATTCTTGCCCACCAGGACTGGATGGCATCCCGGGAAGGACCGGCCTCCCTGGGATTGAAGGGAAGAGGGGGGAGAGGGGGGAGAAAGGGGAGAAAGGTATGTCAAGACAGTACCCTCAATAGAAGTTTCCCTGGTATGCATCTTGAATCTGACATTTGTCACCATTAATTATGAAAAAAAAAAACATGATTTATGGGTTCAGTATGATTGCACATTTTCCTACAGGAGAATACGTGCTGGTGACCCAGAGAAGGAGGAATGTTGGCGTCTGACAGAATATTTCCTGCAGATTCTCACTGAAGGTGAACAAAAAAAGTCTGATGAAATGTGGAATGACTCATGCACACATGTTGTGGCGTAAGGACTTGGAGACTTACTGTAACTGATGTACTGTAAATATATAGTTGTCTGTTGGAGAGACAGTACAATATTCCATGCGCTGATGTATATTCATGAAATACAGGATTGAGGATGTTGAATTTGTTTTGTCAAAGCCTTTATGATGTATTTTTATTTTACAGTACACTGTTTTAAATTGGGGTCTTTTCTTTTACCTCTTTGCATGAAAAATTGAGAAAAGTCAACCTATGTGGTGCAAAATTATTACAGGGTGTACTATTTTGTAATCAAAAGCTTTTGTACATTTTGCTGTTAACTTGTTTTTAAAACTTTTGTATGAGGAAATCATGGAAAAATACATTTATATATAAAACAAAACCAATGTCATCTCCTTAGGTTGTACTTCAAAAAAATAAACTTCAAAAAAATAAAAAAGATATTGTGTTCAAGACAAGAATGCAATTTCCTGATTTCATAGATTAACCACTTAATCATGTTGGTAAATTATGTTGAAACACCGATAGAACATTTTACTAAATAGATAGGAGTCTCAAAATGTTGTGGTACTGGTTGTGGATTACCCATTAACATTATTCATCGTTGCTAAAAGTCGTCAGACAGTGAAATCAATAAACACCAAAGAAACAGGTTCACAATAATGTATAACGGAAAATGTTTATTTACAAAACATTGCAAATCTACAGTACATCGGCAGTCTGTCAACTATAACGTAAACTTAAAAATGTGTGATTTTCTTCATACTAGTTCAATTTCAAACCACATTCCGTATTCAACCATGGTCCAATTTGAAAACTCTAAAGGAAGTAATGACACTAATAACAAATTGACATGATTGGTATTCAATTATATTTTTCAAATCAGTTGAAATTCTAGATTTCAAAATAACTTTTTAACAGTTGAGAAAACAACAATGCAGTAAAGATATAGAGTATCTTTATCTTGTGAAAGGTGCACAGCACTCATTCATTGTGTATGATGTTCTGTTTTTGTTTGCCACTACAATGGACCAATTACAAAATAGCTACAACTGATTGTTGTTCCTGCAGTCAATTCCAAAAACAGCAAAATAAAAAATGAACCAATCAGAGGTCACGATGGCCTAAACCAGTCAGGTCCAACAGTTTTTTTTCCCCCACCAGTAGTTATTACATCTGAGTTGAAGGTTTTGTACTTGAGATATTACAACTGTATTGAAGGTTAAAGGTTACTACCATTTAAGAGTAGAACATGCATATTGATAAAACTGGCAAACCGGTAATTCTAAAAAAAAATGTAATCAAAACTGTTCATTATGATATCAGATTCATCATGAAATAAGAAATTAACCAAACGTTTGGATATTATACAGTAAGCTATACGGTTATAAAGATGACTTGGGGCGGGTCTTGAACTAAGTCAGATTTACAGAACCGTACGGAGGGTGACAACATGAATACCATATCCTCATACATTTCGTTGAAATCATTAAGGCTATTAACTAGTATGAGTATTAATAAAACAGTATCATAATTTCATTACAAACAAACCCAAAAGCCATGCAGGTCAACTGATGAATATTGTATACGAAATAATACCTTCCCAGCAAGCAGAGGACGTCCTTTATAGGACCATGACACATAACCTCCTCTGGGAGGTCCTAACAACTTATTTTTATTTACTGGGAGGCCATTTCTTAAAGATCACACAGACATACCAAACATTGGCATGAAATAATAAACAAAAACACTTTACTTGAGGTCCTAACAGATTTCTATAGACTGTTATAAACACAATGTCAGCCACCACAGTGAAAACCTTGTCTCTGTCCTGAACCACAATTTTAATGCCTCTCCTTAATATTCTAAAATGGCCACAAGCCGACTAAGCCAACTTACAAAAATAGCTACACAAATCTCTATAGTTGTGCGGGACAAAAGGCATGCTCAAGAAATTTGAAGAAAAATACTAGCCTGGGAACCTCGACTGAATTGCCCGGTCTCATAATTATTGTAGTGAATCAACATTTACATTTACATCATTTAGTGGCCGTTCTTATCCAGAACGACTTATAGTAGTGATGTGTTTTCATTGGGTTTTTTTATATTGACCCCTAGTGTGAATTAAACCAAAAATCCTGGTGTTGCAAGTGTGATTATCTACCAACTGAGCTTCAGTGGGGAAATGATCAAGTCAAAATACTGATTCCCAGGCTATAATGAAAGGAACAACTAGCAATGAAAGAAATCCCAATTATTACCCAGCTCCAAAAAAGTAGATATGAAGTGTTGTGAAAATTTGAAATTATATGATAATTATAATGTGCAGTGATATGATCATTATAATTCAAGAAGTTGAACTTGAACTCGCATTAAATCCATGCACAGCTTCTAGCACTCTGTCCACAGTTCATTGCATACTACAACATATATTTTATCAAGATATGTGTGATTGCATATAAAATACATCATCCCACAATGTCAAAATTCATTATAAAAATGTGCTCTTTCATCCTTTAGCAAAGGTACATTCTTATATCATTAGCGTTCTCAAACATCACCCCTAGATAGAGTATACTTCAAATGTTCAATTGGACTTCATTAGAACAACACGTTACTTCCAACTCTGCTGTATAGTAGTGCAAATTACTAATCGGATAAGAACTGAGCAGCATTTGTTTTAACCCGAGGAAGCTTACATTTAAAAAGCCAGTCCATTGAAATAAAATTGCACAGGCACTAAAAAAATACTAATTCAGAAGAATCCGCAAAAAAACTCACCCCCCCACCAAAAAAAAAAAAAAAACAGGAATTGGCCAGGAACACTTCAGTGGATGGGAGGCAAGGTTTTGGGTAACACTGTGCCAAAGTACTGAACATGAAAATGAATAATGTCAAGAATGTCCCTCATAGCTCTATTTGTCATCATGTGAAAAGAGGAAGTCACAAGACCGTAATAATAAAACTGGGCTGTGTTCAGTCGATTCAGAAAAACGTTTTGAAATGTAGTGAAACAGGGACGTACTACTTCTATAATAAGAACACAGATTTACGCATTCTGTAGCAAAACACTTTGCTATGGTGTCCTATTAAACAGGAACTTGAACGATGGAAAAATTTTTTTAGCTGACATTACAGATCATTACCATTGAAAGGGTTTTCAAAATGAACACTGTTCGTAGCTTGAAGGGTACTATCCGAATCCTCCTCCAGAGGTAATGTACACCCCCCCCCTAGAGGGGTAAAGACACACCCCTTGGAGACCTCCCACTTCAGCCCCCTGATTGTCATTGGTGGGGACGGGACCAAGGCAGCAGAGGTTTAGTCCGTGTTAAATTATTAGTCTGTGTGCGTGTGTGTCAGCTCAGTCGGATGTGTATCCATCCGGAGTGTGTATCTGTTCACTGTGTGTTCTGTGTGTTCCTTCAATGTGTGTGTGCGGGGTGCTTATGTCCCTGCGGACTGCCCTTAGAAGCCCGTGGAGTGAACACTGGGGATGGGGTAGAACTTGGAGATTCGGCTCTGGGCCGACGGGTTAAGGCACTCCGACTCCCCGCTCATCTTGAAGAAGACCTCCTGCTCCTGAAGCTTCCTGGCAAACTCGTCCTCCAGGGCCTGAGGAGAACCGACACAAATTACACATTGTAGCCCTGAACACCAGAGATAATGAATGCTTGGTTTTATATTACGCCGATTGGTTATTTTCAAAAATACACGTACTGTGTTCTTGACTTGAATTAATGTATTCAGGCGTGCATATAGATTACTGTGTCTGCATAACGCAAATGCCTTAGTTGCTAAGCTTGCCGTATTGTGGATTTCTCTCGGCTTTACTTCTCGTGTCTGTATTAGCAGAGTAAACTTGTTCTCTGCTTTAGCACAAATACAGTGGCTGTTTGTAAATGTGAGGAAGTAGATTGTGCTGATGTATTGAATCATGCTTCGTCCGATAGTTTAAAAATGACATTTTAGCTAAACCAATGAAGTGCTGTAACACCGGTACTCTGCGGCCTATGTGCACTGACACCATTAAGAACTAAGAGCGTAAAAAAAATAAAATAAACAATGGTTTAAACAAAGTTTCCCATCAATGGATAACAGTTATGGTGTAGCAGTTACTTTCTTTCTTGGCCGGAGTTTGTCTCTCCACTCCTTGAGCTCCTGGCTGTGCTCCTCATCCAGCTCCTTCAGCTTATGAGTCTCGTGTTCAATCAGCAGGTGGCACTTCTCATTCTGCAACACACACACACACACACACACACACACACACACACACACACACACACACACACACACACACACACACACACACACACACACACACACACACACACACACACACACACACACACACACACACACACAGGGGGTGACACACTAAACTAAATGCCACAGATGTGTCTACATAATGTGTGTGTTCTGGTAATACAGTACCTGGAGTTGCTGGAGTTCCCTTATGTTGGCATCGCATTGCTGCTGAAGGTCTCTCATCTGGTTCTCATGTTTCTGATGCTGGTGGAGCCTTTCATTCTTCTGCCTCTTCTCCTCCTGGGCTGCAAACTGGAACACGAACACACACACACAGTTATTTTAAGTTCCTGTTTACCGTTTATCCACATCACTCTGTTTGTTCTGCTTGTCTGAATAGCCTACCATTAGCTCAGTAAGAGATGGAACTTGATACATGCTTCATTTGCGCTGGCAGAGCTGTCCACGAAACACTGCCAATCCACACCCACCCTACATGTTTGCCCTACTTCAAAACCGACTAAACCCTTCAGTGCCCGGGAAAGTCCATTTGACTAGGGGATCAACAAGCTTTTGAGTCTTTTGCCCCCCCCCCCCATTGAAAACAATGCCTACAGGTCCCTCATTCTCTTTTTTTTTTTTGGAACAACAAAATGGCAGCCAGCAGACTTGTGGAGGAGGTCCTCCATCTTTCACCTGTTTGATCTTCTCCCTCTCCTGCTCCGGGGCGATGGGTCCCCCGGTGATGCGCAGGCTCTTCTTGAACATGGCCATGCGCGTCTTGGCCTCGCTACGCTGGATCTTCGGTAAGCGGGCCCTCTCCTGCGTCTGGCGGTTCTTCATCTCCTCAATGAGACGCTGGTTGTACCGCTGCATCTGCTCCATTTCCTACGGAGTCAGACGGAGTGGGAGTGTGGGAATGAGAAAAAAGGAGAGACAGAAACGTTTGTTTTCGTAAAGAGGGGTTATCTGGGGGCACTTGAGAAGTTCCCAAAGTATTGGCCAGGTTTTTCTACGGTCTGGCAAGATGCACTAACACACTTGGCTGAAATCTGAAACTGACAACAGTCGAAATCAGAGTAGCTATGTGTTCAGCTGCATGCTCCCGTTAGGTCTCATGAGGTCATATCAAAAAATCAGCTGTGGTTTGGGACTCTGGAAGCCTCACTGTACCTTCTCGTGCCTCTTGAGCAGCTGGTGTCTCTGCATGAAGTACTGGTCTTTCAGCTGCTGTTTGAGCAATTGGTGTTTCTCCTGTAGGTGGCGCTCTTCCAGCTCCCACATAGCTGCTTCCCGCGCTGCATGGGGTAAGAAATACAAACAGTCAGTCCAAAGAGACACAGCGTAACAGGGCCGTTCAGCATAACATTATTAGAGTGGGCCGTACAATACCATTATAATCAGCTACTCTATCCGCATTCCTTTTGAATTTTTCGCTCACTAGCCGCTTAGCCTGGGACGTTTTTGTGAGACACTTCCCCTCGTACGTTCACTGTTATTCCAAACCTGGTTCATAACATTCAGCTCGAATTAAAGTCTTACAGCCCTGAAGATTGTGACCATTTCTGCTGAGCTATTTCAGTACACTGAAGCGTATTACATGCGGGATGACTGGGATCAGATCAGCCAGTGTTAGTCAGTAGGCCACTGTTCGGTTTAGTTCATGTTACGGAATCAGGGGTTTAGGTATGAGGACCTCTGTGAAGTTGAACCATGTGAAGCATTTGTTCGTTAGAAGTTATATGATGTGTCACTGCCTGTTTGCTTTTTACCACATTTTCCCTTCGCTGTTGTGGTTTAGTGACCATAACCTTTGCAAGGTACTGTATCTCGCCGACTGCACTGTGTATCTGTTCAAACAGAGCCATGCATTTTTCTCCCCTACAAATTTCGAGACATCCAATTCATGATTATGGCCTTGTAGCAGATGCAGAGGTCAAAACACGTTTCCTTCAAAGTACATCTCAACAAACCGCTCCGCTTCTTTTCACACGGCTCGCTCAAGCAATCCTTTTTCTTGTTAGTATACACGTGCTGGAGGTGAGTGCATGTCCCAGCCAACAACCACGGCTGAGCTTACAAGTGCCCAGCCTACCATGTCAGACATCCACCCTGGGCAGGGTCCTACGCTCAACACCAACCCACCCCCCGAGACCGTTTGTGGTTTAGACAGGAACCCCCCCCCCGCCTGAAAGGTGTTACAACAGACTATAGATACTGTGAAGTACATGCATCTTTACCTCTGAGGAGTTGCTGTTTATGGTTGAGGCAGTCTCTCTCGATGGTGGCCAGCTCGTGTTTATGTTGCTGGATGATCTTCTTCAGAGCACAGTCCAGCTCCTGTTGCTGTTTCTGAAGAAACTCCTGCTCCTGAGGAGGAAAAAGGAAGCACTGGTACAGTCAAGCCTCTCCACACAGTATTTTCCACACAGGAGGAGGGAAAGAGTCACTTCGGTTGAATGGAAAAGGCCACAAGCAGGCCAACAGGAATAGCACAGAACACACAAACGTTAAAGAGACTCATGTCATTTCTCTTTTTGTCAATGTGTCGAGACAATCAGATTGACAGTACAGCCCTAAAACCGGGCCTATGATATGTCAGGAAAGTACAAGACATTGTACAGAACATTGTTTCAAACCAGAAGTAATAGCACCACACAGGCAAAAAATCTTGTCTATCCATGAGATAGGAAAGGGGACAATATCACCTCAACTGTTCTGGCTGCCTCAGTCAAACAGCACGCAAACCAGTCACCTCAGAGCACGCTGGAGGAAAGGTTTACCTGGTGTCATGGTGTGTGTGTGTGTGTGTGTGTGTGTGTGTGTGTGTGTCCTTCTCCCAATGTTCCCCACAAAGATATTGGAAGATCCATGTCTGGTGAATGGGAACAGGGTCTAGGCCATAGGTTTCCAATCCAATCAGAGTTTACCTCTAGCTAAGCACAGCTTGACATAATGGACCACACTCTTGACAATGTAGACCTCTGGAGGTTTTCTGACAGATGTGCTTGGTTTGCATATCGTCAGTGCCGTGGTACTGTTGCTGAAAGTTGATGCTAATGCTAACTTTAGGGTTGATGGTGTCGCACTGCCTTTAGACCATCCATCCACATTCTAATTAGCCCAGGTAAAGAGAAAGCAGTGCACCCAAACACACAGTGCGACAAAATACCACCGATGTGAATGGATCCACTGGCGTGTGATGGCGGTAATAGGACAGATCTCAATCAAACCAAGAGGGAAAACGTTACGCTACAATCAAGAGGCTCAACTTACATCCTGCATGGGGGCATTGAAGAGAGTGCAGGAGGATAACTGAAGGGATTTGATCATAACCTGGGACACTCCCTGTAAATAACAACAAATTCGTTACAGACACAGTCCGCGATTTCAGGCCACCGGTTGTAAAAGTAGCCCCGGCGATCCAAAAAGGGTCCCTGAAAATGGAATTTTAATAAATTTTGCTAACTAATGAAATATCACGTAAAAGCCAAGCAAAAGCTAGGTTTCCATTAGTTTGGCATCCAGTGACTTTGAATGGATAAAAGTTTATATACTATACTTCACTCATTTTGTAATTACTCGTAAGTGCCAGAAACCGAATGAGTCAAAATATGTCCTTAAAACACTACTGATTGATATTATTAAATAGACAGTCGAAGCTGGAAAGCCACACCATACGTATTTCACACCACACTACCTTGTCACGCGGAGCTGCAATAATGTTGCTATATAATATAGACATTATCACTTTTTATTAGTCTCACAGAATTTCTTGTGTCTGGGTGACAATCCTATTTCCTGTTTGGGTTACGGCATGTGGAACCTCATAAACAAAGAAATGATAGTGATGGCATAAAGGACAACATTGACCGCTTTGATAAGGATAACAATGTATTCCATCCAAATCTGATAAGTAGACGGATGCAAGATCTGTATGTATGCGCTGCATGAGCTAACATCTCAGACTTTAAACTAGACAAAATAATTTGTCTAAAGCACATAAGCTACAGATCTGGGATCAGGGTAGATGAGAAGTGGCAGTTTCACACCGATTTAGACACAGGTTATATAAACAGTTTGTTGGTATAAACGCTAGCAGTTATAAATAGGCACTGGACTGATTGGGCTATCCTCTTACAAGGGAACTCATGGATTTAATACTGACAGAGTACAGAAGTGCATGGATAAACAGCTCAATATTCACATTCACAACTGGCAATGGTAGATAAAAGTAAAACCCTTCCAAACAAGAAACTGTAATTTAAACTTTCCCAAATGGATAGTTCAAAGAAGGGGTGATATTTCACCCCTTTGAGCAGGCACATTCTTGAAAGGTTAGCAGAGCAGACGGTTAGCATATGACATAGATATGGGTGAGGTAATGAGCTGGGTTTGTGCCAAATATAATGCTTTCCATGAAAGCAAAAGAGTTCCTTTTTAGTTTCGCCAGACCACAATATTTTTGAAATTCTTCAAAAGAATATTCAAGGTTCGCTTTCTTGTTTAATGACTTTCGTCTTACCACCCTACTGTGAAGGCCAGATTATGTAGTGAGCTTGGCATAAGAGCCTGTAGCTCTGTCAAAGTTGCTATTGGCCTCTTGGTTCTCTCAGTCTTGGTTCTCTAAACAGTCCTACATGGTCAGTCATTCGGTTTGGAGGGACGGTGTGATCTAGGCAGAGTGTTGGTGGTGCCATACACCTTGCACTTAACCAAGCTGAAGTTCTTTCATTCTCATTCCCCTGATCTTTCCACAACTTTGTCCTGTGGTTCTTTTGAAAGCTCCTTGATGTTCATGGCTGAGTTACCCATTTAATTCACTAACAGAGGGAACATACAGAAACTGCCAAATTCACACTAAAATCATGTAAGTCAGTACAATTTAACTGAGGTGGAGGAGATTAAACTTAGTTTGTGATTTTTAATGTGATTGGTTTCACATGAGATAACATAGGATTGTTGGGGACTTAACTGAATACATTTCATTTCACAAAATTGATAAATAAATAGCCATTAAAGGTGTGGAGTATGGTTTGTGAATAAGTAGATGATTTAATTTATTCCTTTCCAGATAGGCTGAGTTGGCATGAATCTAGCCAGCTAACTGTGGTTTACAGGTAGCTGTAACTGGTAACGTTAAAGTAGAAAGGTACTTTCCATATTGATGCCTATGTTCTAATATTACATTTGACACCTGTTAAAGGAATTAACTAGTCTTTGCTTAACTTAAATGTAAGACTTTGAGAATGGGCCTAAACACTGTCTTATACTTAGTCTAAAGATATTTAATTAATAATAAGACAGTTGGAATGGCTAAAGACAGTTGTTGCAACTGTCACTTTCCTTGGAAACATTAAATATTTTCAAATGACTGCTGTGGTTTCTGTTGTCATGGTTACTGAAGGTGAAACAACTAGATTCCCTGCAGTCAAAAATTCTCCCGTAAAATGCCCTGGTTTTATTTCAGCACATTATTCTCTGTAATAAGTAACCATTAATATATTTTTAAATAATTATCTTGGCATCTGTTTACACTATGTCACTAGTGTCTATTAGTTAGAATTAGATTATAGAATGAACAAAGTCAGCTGGTCAAACAGTAAATCAGTTTAAAAGGGTAGTGAATTGCAACTGCAATTATGTTTAGGTTGGAGAGAAAATATCAAATAAGGCCAGGGACCCTGCCTAAGAGAGAATAAAAGCATGTTATGTGATTGTGCATTAGGAGGAAAATAAAATGGGACTGAAATCAATCAGACAATTAGACAAAAATGTCATGATTTTGACTCGACTAAAACTTGAGTATAAGTCCTGAAATATTGTTGACTACAAGTAAACTAAAAGTAAGAAATCTCCTAGAATGAGTAAAATGAAATTAAAAATGGATTTTTATCAAAAGACTATGACTTGATTTATTCTTAATTATTTAAACTTAATTTTACCATGCAAGTCAATTAAGAACAAATTCTCATTAACGGCCTGGCAAGAACGCAAAATCTAAAATAGCTGCCAAAATCATCACTGATTGATTGATGGACCAACTGTAAATAGCCTTCAAATACTCTTCAGATGTGTTGCATCCTAGAGTACCAATGAGTCTCTCCCTGACTGCCCTTCACACATACTGGGCCTACATCATTTTGGCGAGCCAGTCCTTCAGCAACACTGTCACGAAAACAGCCTCTCCAATCACACACCGCAAATGTGAGTACCATCTGTGCTTGACATCCTCTAAGTGGACTGACATGTTTGTGTTTCCACAAAGGCATAACACACACACACACACCGACACAAAAGATCCAAAAGATGTGTCGTGTGTGTCCAAAAGATTACCCTGAAATGCAAAGCCTTTAGAACACAACATCAGTTAAAACATAACCAACCCCCACCCCGAGTACCTCTTTCTTGCGGTTCTTGAGAATGTTCTGGAACTTGGACAGCTCCTTGTCCTGCTCAGCCTTGATGCGTTTGGCCTCGTCCCTCAGCCGGTTAGTGTGCTCCTGTTCCAGCCTCTCGATGGTCTGCTTCTGTTGCCTCTCCAGGTTCTCCACCTCCTGGTCGTAGTGACGTTTCTTACTCTGTAGAACGAGGATTTCATGTTGATTCGGCGTCAGGTAGTCACTTTCACTAGAAACAGAACTCGCGTCTAAGCACTGGTCGTCAACAAAGGATTTTACAATCGTAGAAAGCGACAGCATTTCAGTGGCATCCAGTCAGCCATGGATGCACTGTGGGCACTGGATTCATCTAAACTGTGATTGACACTGACTGATATACAGAAGGGTTTACTGTGTCCAGGAATAAGTCATGACGCAGAACAGGCAAAGGCTCATGAGAGTCGTGGTGTGGACGGTGTATGTCTCTGCAGAACTCGGCAAGGACTAACTGATCTTACTGGGTTAATGCAGCTTACGGTTTTCGCAGGCATGCATGGTTTAGGGATGCTTCTTGGGGATTGGCTGCGACCAGACCGGTAGCCAATCAGACCTCACCGTGCCAGGTTGGGTTGAAATTGGGCCAAGGTCAAGAATAGACCAGCAAATACAGTACAACACAGCACCTTTTTTTACCCCGTTTTTCTCCCTAATTTTCTGATATCCAATTCGTAATTAAGGCCATGCTCATAGGCAACTCCCAGCGCTCTCGGGAGTGTTGATGTCAACACGTGTCTTGACATCAAGCACGTTCCCAAGCACATCTCACTGAGAAAATGGGTAGGGACTCACGGTCATCTCCTGTTCAAAACGCCGGTATATCTGCTCTTTTTGCTGCTGCAGTTTGTTGCTTAGCTGCTGCTGGGCCCTTTGTTCCTCCTTCTGAAGGAGACGCAGCTCCCTTAGCTCCTGGCGCCTAGGAGAGGAAAGGAGGAGGAGTAAACCATGAGTGAGGAACATCTTTCCCCCCTAAAGGACATGAACCAAATCAAAGCAGTGGAAAAGAAAGTGTATCTTTTGAGACCAGTGAAAACATGTAAAATGATGCGTCTATGCATGAGACAGTGAGTGGTACTTTCATATGCAAATTAACAAACATTTTATTCATTTATTTTAAATCAAACAGATCATTGTTAGATAAACTAAAAAAGCTACAATAGCTAGCTCAGTCAGTTCAGTGAGGTCTTAAGCAAGAGTTTATATAGCAGAAGAGACTGATTATTTGAGTACATATACAGTAGTACAAAAAACAGCATATTGCTTTGGATTAATGTACAGAAAGGAATCTTTACCTGAGGAATCTCATCTCTTCATTCTTGGTGTCATTGTCGGTGACGATCTTAGACGTCGTCACGCTAACTTCCACACCGTCCACCATGAACCTACGGGTCTTCTTCAGTGTCTTCTTCTGCCGCTTGGTGTCCTGGGAAAACATTATGGAGGCTATAAATATACAATAAATAAACCATAACTTGACTACCTTGTGGTACAAATCTTCAGGGATTATAGGAACGGCGATTTAATGCATGAAGCAAGTCCTGTCCACGAAAGTTATTACTTAATGACTCAATTGTTGCCAGTGTATTTAGTGAAGGTAATTCTCAAGAGAGTATTGTGAAAACATGCCTGTATGGAGACAGTTCCTGGCTCCTTGGTTTTAGTCAAGAAGCTGGAGATAGACAGATTCATGTCTATGCTGCTGTTATCTGCAGCCGAACTACTTCCAGAATCCGAATCCTTCTCATCCTTAGATTTGACTGGAGTCCCAGTCTCCTCCGCAGTCAGCTTTTCCTCCACTAACTCCACATCTTTTTCGCCTTCCTCGACTTTCAGGACACTGGGCGATGCAGGTGTGGTTTTGTCTTCCACTTGACTCTTCTCTGGGATCAGCACGATGACCTTTGCCTTTATACTAGATTCCTTGTTGGTCAGTTCCACCATCATCTTGTCTTCCTTCTCCTCTTCTGTGGTAACCTCACTGACCTGGACATCAGCTGTGTCTACTTCCTTCTCATTGTGATTAGAGATTGCCAGTTGTTCCAGCTCCTTGTCGGGTGTGACAACTTCAGAATTGGAAATGGCTTCTTCTCGTTGAGGCTCTGCTGGTTTCTCAGCTGGTTCTGGGGAACCTATGTGCCTGGGTTCTGCTGGGGTATCCTCTGCTATTTCTGGAACATTCTTTTCCTCTTCATTCACCTCTATTGGTTTCTCACCGATTTCTGTTATCTCTCCATTTGCTGGAATGTTAGGGGTCCCCTCTAATTTCTCCACTTCGGCATGGGCAGAGGGCTCCTCTACAAAGTTATTATCCACCTCATGGTTCATCCCTGGCTTGACAATACACGGTTCTGAGATCTTTTCGACAGTTGTGGGAAAGACTGGTTCAGTCTTCTCTGGTACAGATTCCAGGATGGAAGCTGAGGGAGACTGAGGGAGTTTCTCATCCTCCGAACTGGCAATGCTAGCATCAGATGCGGCACGTTTATGACCCTGGGAAAGAGGTAAAGAATCCACACGTTGATCAATACATTTCATAAACAGTTATGTCATGTCCTTTTTGGGTCAAGCTAGAACCAACAGCTAAAGGACCGCAGAAGAAAACACAATCTATATGAATTCACGGCTGTTGATGCGGCTCCTCTCCAACTGACCCGCGTGTCATTTAACATACCCGTTGAGTCTCTCCTTCGTCTTCCTCCTCTTCTTCCTTGTGTTCCTCGATCTCCTCGTAGACCTCAGCCTTGGCTTCAGCAATCAGCTCTCTCAGTGGTCTGCTGTCAGTCACAGTGCTCACAAATGGGTGCTGCAACGACATACACAAAACTGAGGACTCCTTCAGATACAATATTATGGAATGTACTTCTGTACCTACGATTGGAATGTACTTCTGTACCTACACCGCACCTGAAATGAAAATTTGCATGATTTATAGATTTTCAGGGCATCAGGTCGCCTAGCAGTTAGAGCATCTGACCAGTACTGAAACGTTGGTAGACCCAATCACAGGGCCTGTTCTTAAGAAAGGCAGTTTGCCTCATTTTCACTGAGGTCGTTATTGTAAATGAGAATGTGTTCTGACTCAACGTAGCTGGTAAAATAAAGGCAAAAAAAACAAAAAAAAAAAACAATACCAAGTAAAAATAAAAAATATATACAAATCACATACACTAAAAATAAACATACATTTAGTCAAAAACGTGAATTACTGTCTTCAAAAGAACTAAAAACATTCAGCTTAATACATAGTAGTTTGTGCGCTAGCTCTCTGACTGTACAGTACTATAGTCATTACAATAAACCCTTCAGCTGTGCAACAAAAATAACATTTTACCTTATCCTTTTTCGGACAGGAAACCTGCTGAACATAACCAATCAGTGGCCTGAGAATGTGCAGCTTCTTTGCCATCAACACCTTCATCGGTGGCAGACTACCGTTTCGGATTTTTATGCCCATTTTTACCGAAAGACACTCACAATAGTCTTGTTGTCCTATTACACACTGAGCTCCTGTGTGTGTCCTCCTGACTCTGTATCTCCTTAGATGGTGTCTGCGTGTAAGTCATTCTGTCTGGATGGGCGGTCGCAGCTTAAACCCTTTTGGAAAAAAAAGCCTGTTGTGCTGACGAAGGCGCCGATGGGATAAGTGTCGTTAGCGAGCTAGCTAGCACAACGGGGAGCCGGTTGACACCGATTCTCCTTAGATGTACTGGATGAGCAGCTGTCGGATCATGATAATTGAGGGACAACATGGCCACGTATTTAAATTTGACAGGTGGCTGTGGCTTGGAGAACTGTGTTGGGGGGGGATTGGGGGGGGGGTGGTGGTAAAAAGAGATAAAAGCTTCCTGTTACCTGCAGTAGCTGGGCCACATTCCACCGGTTATCCACATTCTTATCGAGACACTTCCTTAGGAAGTCACTGAACTCCGGAGACCTGAAGAGCATTTCAATGGAGATACAGTACAGCAGATGGGTTCACATTTGGTTATAATCGAATGAATAGTATCTTTGGTTATTTGGTCATACAGTAAAAACATAATAGCCATGCCACTGACAATGTATATTCAAAAATGTCTGAAAATTATGCAAATACAGACACTAAATCAGCATACAAGTATGTCTCATAGAAATATAATCTAGAGTCTATGTATATATTATGTCTCTGTTCATAACTCTGAAAGCCATTTAGCTGAAGTTGAGTTAGTATAACATACAGTACCATCTCCACACTGGATTGGGTACAGTTCTGCAGTAGGTACTACATGTACTTCAATTCATGAAGTCCAGGTAAGAAGGACTGAGCTGGATATACGCACTGTGATTTAACAGAGACTGACTGGCCTACAGCGCTTCCCATTTAATTGGGAGTTCCTGCTGTGGACAGCGGGGTAATTACAAAATGTGTCTGTGGTAGACAAAAAAAATAACCTGTCCACCTTCACAGTCCTGCCACATTACCGACTGACACCGTGACACTCCCAGGCGTACCATTTTGACGGCTGCATCAGAGTAGGCGGCTCGGCCTTGGCTATTTTGAGCAGAACTCTCATGGGGTTCATCTCGTGGTTGGGAGGCTCCACCTGGGCCAACTCAATCAGGGTGACCCCCAGGGACCAGATGTCAGCCTTGTAGTCGTAAGGCCGGTCCTTGGACGTCTCACACATCACCACTTCCGGGGCCATCCTGAAACAAAGGTTTAATGGGAACGACAAACGTTGCAATCCCGGGAAAGCGTTGTTCGGTTCTTGGACGTGTGGTCTTTCACAGTGTGAGAATTTAAGTAGTGTAGTGCAGTCAAAAGGAATTTTTTATATATATTTTTTTTTTTTTACAGTTCTGAAGTGGTGGTAGTAGAGGTAATAGTTCTGTATTCCTTTAATTAGGTGTTCTGCTGTCTCAATGAAATAGAGGCCTATTTTGATGTAAATTTGATGCATGACAGGCAACAGCCGGTTCCTCACCAGTACGGCGTCCCGATGAAGGAGTCTCTCCTCTGCAGAGTCTTGGTGTTTTTGGCCGACACACCAAAGTCAGCTAAAACATAGAAGTGACACGGTGCTGCTGTTAATGGCCGGGGTACAACACGGTCTGTTAATGTTTAGAACAAATAAGAGTAACCTACTAGAGCCGTGACAATAAAATATGACCTACAGCGCTAACATCAAATCCAAAAAAGCACCTCAGCAGAACAGTAATCTTGTTAACAGTAAGGCGACGACACATAACAAAACACGTTTACATAATGACTACATCTGGACAATGACGTCCTGTGCGTTTCATAACGTTTCGTGTGTGAATGTGAATAATCTTCCACAAGGAGGCCCTGTACTGCCTGTCACTGTCAATGACAATCAGGCTTTTAAAGCCACCTTTGTTCGGTCCAAGTTCTGAAGACTGTCTGTGGTGCCACACTGAGCAAGTTACATCCACTGCACCATGACTCATCCTAATACACAATCTACTGGACATTATGATGCATCTGGAGCTTACTGTGAGGATCACTCACTGTCAGCCAGTAGAACAGAACAACGATGACACGCATTCCTTTCCTAACACACAATTGGTTGGAAGGCAATAAGCATTGTTGTAAGAGCATTCTAATCGGATTCCTAAAACACAGATACATACACGACAAACCAAATGTTTCTGGGCAGTGAGGTGTGTCTGTTTTTTGAATGAACAAAACTAACTGTACTGCCTGTAAACTGATCTATCATTCACACCCTGTTTGGAACACTGTACCCGGTGGTAGTTGTTCAAAAAAATTCCCCTGCTCCCTCTCCGTCTGTTAACCAGATTGTGACCTGAAATAGCCATGCAATGTGTTCCTCTTTGCGCACCATGTTTTGTGCCAGAAAACAAATGTTTCTTTTTGCACAGTGCAGGTAGTCATTTGTCAGGTTTATGCTTTTTTTCCCGGTTTGGTGCATAATGAATAATACGACCCCGTCCCTGGTAGTTAGTTAGTGAAATTCCACACCGGTAGGTAGAGTTACCCAGATGGTAGCTTCTGAAGTTGATAGATTAACACCCGTCTGTCTTTCATCACTCTCTTACCCAGTTTCACATCTCCGTTCAGGGACAGCAGGATGTTTCCAGCCTTCAGGTCTCTGTGGATCACCTTGTTGTCATGGAGGTAGAGGAGGGCCTGCAGGGTCTGCTTGCAAACCACCCGGATCTGAGGCTCTGTCAGGGGCCTCTCCAGCTCTGCGGAATGAGGAACACATAATTACACACTGAAAATTCTCCTCACCCAGCTGATTTTTCACATACACACAAACAAACACCCTTACATGCACAGTAATATGACTAACAGCAGTTACTGTTGAACTGGCTGAGACTCACATGTGGTGTTATTTAGCATTGTATTATACACAGTACACGAGTGTTCTACTTACACCTAGTTCAGTACCACTATGCTGTTTCTTGATTTTTTTTGTCACTCCCTTTACATGGCAGTCACATGATAATCATAATCACATTTTCTCTTGTTCCTGAGGATATCCTAGTGACTTCCAACAGCCTACTGACTTGCTGTACTTCCTTCTGCTTGGTAGTGAATGTTCAGACGCCGACTCACCCAGCATGATGGCGTCCACGGCTCCACCTGCACAGAACTCGATCAGAATCTACAATGGTGAAAGAAGGTTTGGTCAGATTCCGCCCTGGAGACGACGTGAATATTCATGTAACTCCACGAGGTTAAAATTCCTCAACAGCCACTAAAGTAATGCCATACATTTACAACAAGCAATAGTACTTTGAGTATGTACGTATTTTCCATCATATGGACCAGTTGGAAATTAGTTGCTCTCTGTTTGAAACCAGTAGCGCTACTGTCCAATACAGGGTGTCAGGGTTTTAAGTTTAATAACAAGTGACAACACATTGAACTCTACTGTTCCTGTCAATTAGGTCCAAGTTGTTACCTGATTGTTAGGTTCTGCTGAGACACACCAAGAATTTCTGCAAAAAATTTGATGACACTGTCTAGAATGGACTCTAGAATTTATTAACATACCTTAAACATACTGGTATCTATGAGGTAATTAATATTGATGTAATCATGCATTGTATGGTCGTGGGATGTAGTACAATTAAAGCTATTGTATTGAGGTATTATATGTATGACAGGTGAGTATGTCATCTCATGCAGGACAGAGATGGAATCTTATGGCCTTCATAATATTACGCAGCACTGAGACCAGAGAAGCAAGACAGCATGCATTTCACTGATGATATAAATGCTGTGTTCTGGGTTCCGTTCAGGGGGCTTCTATAATGGAATCTGTTGGGATAATTCTTATGGGTAAACTTAGATTGTAACATGGACTATGAGCTATTAACCTTCAGTAACCTTTATAACCTGCTTCATCACCAAAAGGTTTTGTTGGTTAGGGCCAATATTCACAAAGAAGTTCTAATCTGGGATGTTTTTTCTTTTAGTTAATAATGCAGTTACATGGACATTAGTGAGGACATGACCCTAACCTACCGGCACACTTTGCAATGGCCCTTCTGTCCACATTTTTAATAAGTGAATTTAAAAGTGAACCTGTTTCTGCCCAGGTTCAGTGATGGAAACCTGCTGAGCACTAATGGGTTTTAAGAAGCTCTCAATATGGCCGCCGCACGCTGCTAATATAAGAGGATTGAGCAGAGAGAGGCCCTGCTAAAGGGGTATTCTCAGGGCGTAAACACAAAGCCTAGTGTCTTATTTCCAATCTCAGTAGAA
>JACXGI010000545.1:86827-130179 GCA_016801175.1 Esox masquinongy
GGGGGGGGGGGGGGGGGGGGGGGGGCGGCCTAGCATTATGGGCGGCAGTTATGCGGGTAGATTCAGAGGACAGACACTTAGCTATTCAAAGTGCAGGGAGGTACAGTAATATTGTAGTTTTAGCTTAACCTGGGCTAGTCCTGATACAACACCTGGCTCTTCTTGTCCGCATTAGGGCTGTAGCCTAATCTAGCCCTGTGTCGCTCGAAGAACCAATTAGGCGAACAAAAACAAAATGACAAGCTCAAGATCTCCACAACAATGACTGCGCTCAAACACGCTGAAGATACTTAGGGTGGAGTAGAATGGGTAAATGCTGCTCACACAGAGACAACGTTAGACACGTTTGTCTAAATACCTGAAGAGAAGGAACCCAAAAACAAACTTCCTCAATGTAACGATTGAGAAATGATTACCTACTTTCCATTCTTTTGCCTAAGTATTTAAAAGGTCAGTTGATCCTATCACATTGTTAGGTTGAGTAAACCGAGGTCACCATTGTGGCAACAATGACATTTTAGGAAACAACGATTCCTTTTCTTTGCCGGCCACAAACCGCACTATGCTCTAACAAGAAACCTTTCAAGCTCATCCTACCCTCCCTAACAAAACCTTTGTAATGTAAGACAGTCCATTCCAGCTTGCCCCAGCCTTAAGACAGTCCAGTCCATTCATACATACAGGCCCTTGTAGTGTTGTTTCAATGGTAGGCGAGCTGTTGTTTTAGCCCGGCTTCACACAATAGGCCGAGCTGTGGGTCTTTACAGTGGCAGACGATTGGAGTGGAACTGGAGGGCTGTGGCTGTGACTTCCTCTCCCACACACATACACAGCCTTCTGGCGAGTGTTTCAAGTGGTGCAGAGAGAGAGAGTGGGAGAGGACACAACACTGAGATATGATATTAGCCATGCAGCTGCTAGGTTATCCAACAGTTAAAGGTCAAATAAATTCTGGTTTGAGAGGCTATGATATGCAACATGTACAAATAGAATCCTATGACATAGCTTAGCCAACCCCGTTTAAGGTGAGATGTATTGTGGTAGGAAGACGTCCATGAGCACCGTATGAGAATTTAGCCTAACTTCTCCAAAATATTACTTGCCGAATGGGTAGCTGGTAAGGGAATTAGGGCACATTCCAGAATGGGGCATGGAGGTAATATGAATCCAGTATGACAATGTCGATGTTGCACTATCATTACTTGAGTCTGTAAATTATAATGCCCAGTAAATGTGGTTACTGAACTGTTATTAAAGTCCTATCAAATGGAGACAAATGAAATAAAAACAAACCCCTATTAGGCTTGATTTGCACGCTACCTTTAACAACATGGGGATTTGTTTCCAAGACACAAGGGCTAATTTCTCTCTGGTTCTGTCTGTCTCCCTTTGTCTGTCTGTCTGTCCATCCCCCTGTCTGTATCTGCACACCAGCTACCATGTAAGCCTGGATACAAATCAATACAGAACCTCGATTGGAGTGGGACCTATTGTTCGTCAGACAATGGAAAGGAATGGGCAGAGCACTCAACAGCGCTCTGCTGTGTAACCTAAGACTTCAGGTAATCATCACAGCTTTTTATGAGTCTGATCACAGATAGGTATGTGCGTATATTTTTATGATCAGCAGGGAGGGAGCACAGTGTCAGACATAAACACTCTTGTCCAGCTCAAAGAAAGCTTTTGTCTCTCATGCTCCTTGGGAGGCTAGGATATATACAATCTTAGACGTGTCCTTAGAAAACAACCTTGTGCATGTAGATTTTCTACAAATCCTTCACGTCTTAAAGATGCATTGTGGAGCATGGGTATAATTTCAGCCGGTAGTTATAAAAGTGGTTTTGTGACAATGTTTTGTGTAGCACATATTGATACTTCATCAAATCTGTATACGTTACTAGCTGAACAAAATACATGAAAACATTGAAAGACAGGTAGAGTATCACATATATAACATACAGTGCAATGCATGTGTAAAGTATTTGGAAAGTGAGAAATGTTGTTTTGGCTCTGTACTTTAGAACACTGGATTTGAAACAAACCAATAACTTTGAGGGTATTTACGTCCAGAAACCGTGGACCATGTAGGAATTACAGTCCTTTTTACACATAGTCCCTCCATTTTAGGGAAGCAAAAGACATTTTGGTCATTTTCATGAATCAAATCCTACAGTATGTGCCGAATTACTGAGCCAAAACAACAGAACTTGTGTCATTGACCAAATACGTATTGACTGCACTATATCGTTCAGATTTCCTTCTACAGTTCAACTTATATTAAACTTTGATTCTGAATAAAGGAGTAAATCCCCTAATAGTAGAATTCCTAGCTTGTTTCTAGTACCCTACACCATGATCAAAATAAAAAAATACCACTTATTGTAATACCATAAAACTAGCCATAGCATAGCATCATTACACTATGATAGTTATATAAAGATGAACAAGACATTGCAACTGAGATACATTTTTTTTTAATTGTATGAACAGGTGAAAATTTGTATTGTCACACACAACCTTCCTGAAGTTACACGGTACACTTCCCTGACAGATACAGTGGATATAAAAAGTCTACACACCCCTGTGAAAATGCCAGGTTTTTGTGATGTAAAAGTATGAGACAAAGATAAATCATTTCAGAACTTTTTCCACTCTTAATGTGACCTATAATGTGAATAATTCAATTGAAAAACAAACTGAAATCTTCGAGGGGGAAAAATGAAAAATAAAAAGCTTACAATAACCTGGATGTTGTTTTGATGTTTTCATTTGAGTATTTGTTTTTATGCTATTGTATTTCTATATTTTTTCTTTTTCTTTGTAAAGCACATTGAATTGCTTACATGTATGAATTGTGCTATATAAATAAACTTGCTTGCTTGCTACTACTGTATCACCAGCAACAGCACTTGTCTGATGAAGAGCACCATGTTAGTTACCAGGTAAACAACATAGTCAGTGAGTTTATTCCCCTTCCAGAACAGGAGGACAAAGGGCTGTGTGTGCCTGTGTTGTGCCTAACCATTTACCCCTGGTCCAGTGAGAGATTCTCATTATATAATGGGAATAGAAAATAGTATTTACATGTAAATGTTATTTAAATCGAGCGACATTGTTGAGCGGGCACAAACGCCTTAGGGTAAACATGTATTCATGAGTACTTTCCCTGTGCAATTCTGTTATCCTTATCTACAGACACAGGTCTTCCCGGAGCAAAGTTATCTAAAATCAGATCTGTAAACCCAATTAAACCCCTAGGTGTTAAACAATGTGTACTCGCAGGTGTGGTTAAATGGATGGACTTTTTTAGGGAATTGACAAAATGACCCAATACACCAAAGACAAACTGATGACAAAATGTTATGTAATAACAATGGAATACAGAAATTAAATATCAAGTATGGTGACTCCCTAGAATACCAGCTTCTAACACCTTTTGCATTTTGACCTGAAAAGACGTAAGGTTGGGTAATTTACTTCATATATGTTATCGGTTACAGTTACTAGTAACCTGTCTGAAATTTTAATAACTAAATCCTTTGAATGTCTGTGTAGTGTTTTTCTCCTGTTTCATTGTTCTACAGTCTAGTTACCGGCTAGCAGAACCATCACCTTGCTCTGTCTTCTAGACATCCTCAGACCCTGTATTCCAGATCTACACTGGAATATCTGCTAACTCTCTGTGACGTCAAATAGTTATTTTCCTTTTCTTGACCAGGAGACTATTTAGACAGCAACAATTGTCATAAGAACAATTTAATTTAAATAACATTAACATAATATGTAAATACAATTTTGGATTCACACTAGCAACAAGAAACTCTCGCTGTGCTGTAAAATTGAACAAATGTGCATGCAGTGCTTTGGTCAGACCACTGACCTGGAAGGCCTACAAAGTCACTGTTGTCATCGACCAATATACATTTCTCTGAAATACATTTTTTCTACCTGTTTGCAGAGAAGTTTACCAGATGGAAAATGTCATGGCCTGTGTGCACTGCAAGCTATCACTTTGCAGACTGCCCATTGCCATAAAAATAACTACATTCCTAAACCGCATTTTGTAGGCTAATATAAACCAGATCAAACATGGAATTAGTTTTGTTTTTTCCCTCATAAATACATCCTTTCCAAACATCAAGAATTAATAATCTACTCCTTCAGTATCTGTATTCTGATTACAATTTTTAATTGACAATGGTAAGTGTTTTTATTTTTGTGTGATCTGTTAGTCCCCAAACCTGCAAGCACTATAGGGAGGGTTTGAGAAGAGGATTCCACGCAAATGATAAGTCTAACCTTGCAACTGAATTTAGATAAGCTGCCATAAAGTACCTGAAACTAGACAAAGACAATTTTGCACACAGCTGATCATAGACACTCTATAAATCCTTTCAGTGACTCCATTGAAGTCTGTACTACTATTAAGGACACACTATAACAACAGCCATGTGTACAAAGCACAAGCCTTCTGAAAGTTTCCACATCGACTCACCCACAGCTTGCCGTCGTAGTAGAAGGCGTCCAGCAGTTTGACAATGTTGTCATGGTCACAGGAGGCCAGGATATCGATCTCCACCATATAGTCCTCTAGCTCCTCCTCCGTTTTGGTATCGATCACTTTAGCTGCAGCCTGTATTCCTGTTAGCTTGTTCTGGGCCTGGCAGACAAAGGGTGAAGTGACTGAGTTATTATGGAAGCTTAAGAAAATGGAACAGTTTGGTGGACATTCATAAGAGACATACAAGGTTGAGGGAGATTGTTAGTTTATGGGCAATTCAAATTCAAACTAGAGAACACACAGGTTTTAGTTATTTTTTGACATTGACAAACAACTAAAAGCAGCCAAAAGACACTTCTTTCAAATGTATGTCACATCTTTGAGGAAATCATCACAGCACAAGTCCCAATTCCTTTGAAAGTGGAAACGTCTGCTGGTTGTTTTGGCTGTGTCTAATAGCAGCATGTACTGGATGCGGCCCACAGTGATATGGGATATAACACTTCCTCCCGACCTGGGTGTTTCCTGAGGTCATGTTGCCAGGCATACTGCAGGTTGGCTATAAATTCATTGTCCTGTATCATCCCATTATGCACAATCAAATTCACAGGATGAATTCATATTCAATATAGACACACACACTTCTCTTGCACTAAGACGGAGAGATTGGAGGCCAGTCTCAATACGAAGATTCATCATAAGATTGTAGCATATTATAGCCTAGCTCTCATATGGATGGCTCTGAGCCCAGGGCAAATATTTCTTTAATTACCTAAGTTACTTTCCATAGAAGTGGTTTACTTGGCCAATTGTTGCCCAATTAACACCATATAGGTCAATCATTTACTAGGAGTAGTCTTATGGTAAATGTTGTCATTCTTTTTTACTGTAGCTTACTGTAGTTTGTAGCAGTAATGTTCACAAGACTGCGGTTATGTAACTGAGAAATATGGATTTAATACATTGACAAGCCAATAGCAACAACTACTATATCTAGTATAGCAATTAGTATAACAAATAGTTGTTCTGAGAAACCATAACTGACCGAGCAGTGTTGTTATTTGAACTGAAAAACATTCTAAACAAAGCGCCTTCATGGCAGGGATTCAGATAGCTATTGCAATACCATTACACCATGAACAAAAATAGGCTAGTGGCTACAGATAACAGACGTGCTAATTGGAATGGTTTTGCCATAGCTGCCTGCTGCCTCGCTTACCGGCCGGCTTTGTCACTCATGTAAATTAAACAATTACATGTTTTCCTCAATATTTTGTTGAATGCATTGAGCTTGGTCAAAACAATGCAAGAACAATTCAACAATTAATAGGGACTAATCTAACACTATTCAGGGCTGACGTGAACGGCCTAACAATAAAAATCGGAGGTGCGTGGGTATGTTAAGCGGGGCTACGACCACTACCATTTTAAGGACAGTCGTAATCGGGGTGTTATCCAAAACACGTGTTATGAAAGTGATAGCAGTTTCCTGGCATAACAAACGAATTATGTTATGCCAGCGGAGGTCAAAGAGTAGATTACTAGAATTGCTTGCATTCGACAGTGGGCTAAGGAACATTGTCATAGGCTATGTCACATGGGTGGGTCAGAATAGGTTGTATATGTTTACTGTAGGTGAGTTCAGTAAGTCAAATAAATTCGAACTCAAGATAGATAATTGAAACATTGTATCAAACGTATCAGTAACCCTCTTTTCAATTATACCAATGACGTAAATGGCAACCCACTCCTACCTTGTAGACCTTTCCAAAGGCCCCGTCTCCCAGCTCTCCAATTATCTCCCATATCTCCTCTGGATTCTCATCTCGGTGCACATGCTCATATTGCTTCTTCTTCTTCTCAGCGCCCAATTTAAAGATTTTACGGAAATTGAAAAAGGATGCCATTTTCAAGCCCGCCTTCTTCAGATTGACGAATGAATTTATATTTGCCAGCAATACATCACTTTGCTTATGCTCGAATAGCAGTTGTTCACACGTGTCCCTAGTGTTGTTGTGAATCAAGAAAGGTCTGGTTTGGCATATTCAAAAGGTTACAATGTTAAAACAATTTAATCTGTACAATTTAACACAAATCGATGATGAACAAACCCGTTATAATGACAAATTGAAATGAAATCAAGTTATTTTTATCCCATAACACAACATAGTTCCACCCACATCACGTGGTAATGTTGATTCTAATACCAACAATATTCACATGGATGTCTCCTGGCATTGTATATCCGTCCAAAGAATAGACTTTCAAAGGGCTAAGTAAGCACGGGAAGCTGCCGTTGTTCCTCAACTCTCAAAAACGCAAACTGCGATTCTCTTTCCTCAACCAGAAACCAGACAGAGGAGGCAACGATACAACAATTCTAAATAATTGGATTCCATTAAATACAATATTATGTCGCCAAAAGTCACTGGAATTAATAAATAGCTAATAAAACACCGTCTGCATGGTAAAACAAGGTTCTTTCCTTCGGCGAGGCACGGGGTCCAATAATCTAGCGGATTTGGTGTCAAATGCGCGTTCACCGGCGCGCAACTGTAGTTCTTTCGCTTCTTCATGCTTGACTGATGCGGGAGAAAACAGTAACTAGAAAAGCGCATTGGTTGCACATTCAGTACTGGAGGAGTGTAGGCCACCATGATTTGTGTTACCCTGTATTCATAAACGTTTAAAAAAGAGACCGTAAAATATTCCACTTAATTGCAATGATGGCTTATTATATTTTGCAGAAGACAATTCAATGCATGTGACAAGCCTATTGATCAACAAAGCAACATTTTGTAATTCATATATAACATTAAGAAAGAGACAAGCCATGTAGCCTTATTATAAGTATTGAACATTTCCCCTAAAATTGAACATGTACAATTTTGACAATTGCATCAATATGAGAGAGCGAGAAACAACGTCTGGTGGATTTCTTTCTTCTCTCGTTCTTTTATTAAAACTACATGTCCCAGATACTATTGAGAGATGTGCACCCGCACGTACGGGCAGGAATTGAACTTTCCAACATTGTTGTGATACCAAGATATATTAAAATCATAATATAACATAATTGGAACATAATTCATAAATAGTTTGCATAAGTAGATGGATAATTTAATTGTATCTACTTTTATATATAAAATTACTTTTACGCGTTAATAGCCACGTGACCGGAAACTTTTTTTGTCCGTACGTTTTGCCATATCTCAAAACATTTCCCGGGAAACAGCTGCAACTGCCAAGGCAGCAAACAAACCAACCAAACCAAGCAAAGAATAGACCGGTAAACTATCGTAATTTAGTTCGCGTGCTTCTTTTGGTTTTGTTTGATCGTGTGGAATGAGTGGCCAATGGTGCTATGCAGGCTGAAGAGAAAGATCCAGAGAATCAAAGTGTATGGGAGGAACCTCCTTCGATTCTGTGGGGACTGGACCCAATGTTCAACGCTTATACCAGGCTCTATATCAAAGACATCCTACAGATGAGAGAATCCTGTCAAGTACCAGGTATTGTAAGCTCTTATCCTCAGTCATTGCCCAATAGAATGTGTATGCGCTCACACCACTGAGATTACTCAAATCTGACAATCATAACAATCCTTTTACTAGATAACAACCTCAAGCCTATTAAGATTTGGGACAGCACATGCCATGCGCGGATATTTACTTTAGCTAAGATAACCCCGAAGATATGTCCATTATTTTCTGTCTTACCACAGGAATCTATTTCTACAACTCGCATCCAATTTTCAAAGTAGATGTGCTTGGGACTGTAGTGTACAAGCGAGAAAGAGAAGACTTCTTCTGTTATGGAGGTATTGACCTGGATATTTTAATCTGCATGGACTTCCTACCTTATCTTTTCTATTCATATCAATAAAACTATTGTACTCACAAACAAATAGCCTATTGAGGTCATGTCAATAAATCAAACTTCCAATTTTTACAGTGGATGATGGCACTGGTGTTATAAATTGCCTTTGCTGGAAAGATGAACAGTGTAAAGATCAGGTTGACTCTGCTAAATGTAGGTATCTAATTAAATAAAAACGGACTGGTATGTTCTCTCTCTCTCTCTCTCTCTCTGTGTGTGTGCGTGCGTGCGTGCATACAGTATATACCTATGATATATTGTCAATTGAATTGTTGTTTTCTAAGAATCTACCTTTAGTCCCCTGTTGTCTTGATCATTATGGTTGGTGTCGTCATCATCGTCATCAGCAGGTGCCCCGTCCCTGGGCAGCAGCACTCACGGAGGCTTCGACCCAGGCAATGAGCTGAAGAAGCTCCGGCAAGCCCAACGCCACTGCTCCATTCTGGACATAGGGGAACTCCTGAGGGTCCGAGGGCCCGTCAAGACCTCCAGGCAACAGAGAGAGGTCATGGCCTCTATCTACTGTGAGTGGCAGTGGGCAGATCGCACACGCATGCAAACGTGCGCTTCCTATGTAATGTCCTGTCCCCCCCGTGGTCTTTGTAGATAAGGTGTCGGACCCGGTGATGGTCGTCCAGATCTCTTGGATGATGGAGGTTCCTCGCCTCTACAGGGAGTGTTATGACAAACCACTTCGCCTGGAGAACGGTGCTCAGGACCCTAACGCACAAGGGTTGGAAAAAAAAAATATTGTTAAATATATGTTACTGGTTAATGAGTTTCAGCAGCTTGTTATATGTTCTCCCTGTGAATGGCAAAGTTTTTATGTTTATTTTTTTCTCCTCCGCCTCCTCCTAGTTAGCGTCATTTCTATCTCTGCATGTATCCTATTCATCTTTACTATTCTATATTTTGGGGTAAAATCCATCTGTATTGTTGGAAAAAGTCCTTTAAGTAAGCATCTCACTGTTATTCTACACCAGTTATCAACAAAATAACAAACTAACATTTGATTTGCAGTACCTCGGCTGTGTCCCTTCTTGGCAAAGCGACACGAATTCTAAAGGACTTCCTGAAAGACAGAGAGGTCACTAGGTTCAGACCGTACGATATCCAGGAGATTCTACAGCCACTGGTCTCCAGCCAACCCCAGAAGACAATTTCTGAACAAGTAAGCATATGCCTATAGTGTAGATTTAAGGAATATAATATATTTAATATAAGCAACATGTGGAGGCCTTCTAAAGGGTTTATGGGGTCTTTAAAGCCCATCGCAGCAAGATGACATTGCCACGAACATTACAGTGCAGATGTGCTTCACACTGTTACCTCGCATACCTCTTTGCAGTTCATTTCTTGCGTCTACTTCATATTGCTATTGAGGAAAACAAATCAGTTGTTCGGTCCCCCTCTGAGGGGTTGTTTATTTAAATTGGGTATGTAGTTTTAAACTTAAATTGATGTTCTAGGAGCCTCAGGCTGGTTCATCATCGGGTCTCTCATCGTCCTCCAATCATCTCAGGCAGCTCCTAAGGGAGAGCCTACAGACCCTGATGGATGAAGGCTTGGTGTTCCGCAAGGTCAAATCCCAGGATGAAGTTTACCACGTAAGCAGCTAAACCCTATAAAGACAGGAAGCCCAGAGGGCTACAGAAAGATTTTTAGGACTGATCTTGCTTTGCCTTTTTATTTCACCCAAAGACTACACTAGTGAAATTAGTTGTTAACATGTCCATCCTTTAGGTAACAGAGCAGGACAAAGATCTGCTAATGGCCATCAGAGATATAATCAAGGAAGATTGTCGACGAGAGAAATGTAAGGGTTCTTCTCCTTTTCAATAATCATTTTGGGGTTTAGGTCAGACATCTGACACTATGGCTGATTAATAAATATAACGTCATATAACTTTTTTCCCACCATACATATATATACTGTATTTAATAAAATACAAGCAATTAAATTTAGCTTAAAAACATGTTATTTGTTCACCATGTATTAATGGTCTTTATCTTCGTTGCCAGATGCCGAAAAGGGATGCCACGTCCTGCACATACTATCCAGTATTAGACAGAGGTACAGTCATAACGTGAGCAAGGCAGCCTTGGAGCTGGCTCTCAAAGCTCTGGAGTGTAATAGTGACATTATCAGCACTAGAGACAGCCATTACGCCGTCTTCTGACAGAGACGTTCTTGAACATTCCAGAAACTGATACTATCTGAACTTGTCTGATACGAAATGTACATTTTGTTTTCTGTTGCAATTTTTTTTTTTTAAAATATGGAATAATGCTAACTAATTAATGTTACTTACTGAAAATAATGTCATAGCAATCTCCTACTAGAATATATCATCGCATTTGTAAAGATGGCCGTCCTCAAGATATACAGTACCAGTCAAACATTTGGACACACCTCATTCAAGGGTATTTCATGATTTTTAATATTCATTCTATTATTGTAGTGTAGAATAATAGTGAAGACATCAAAACTATGAAAGAACCCATATGGAATCAAGTAGTAACCTTGAAAGTATTAAACAGATCAAAATGCAAGAGGTGTGTTCTAGGTCATTGTCCTGTTGATAGTACCATTAAGCGCAAACCAGATGGGATGGCGTATCACCACAGAATACTATGGTGGCCATGCTGGTTGAGTGTGCCTTGAATTCTACATAGATCACAGTGTCACTAGCAAAGCACCATCACACCTCCTCCTCCATGCTTAACGGTGGGAACCACATATCCGGATATCGTCTGTTCATCCACTCTGCGTCTCACAAAGACACGGCAGTTGGGAAAAAAATCTCTAATTTGGACCCATCAGACCAAAGGACAGATTTACAGATGTCCATTGTTTGTGTTTCATGGTCCTAGCAAGTCTCTTTCTATTGGTGTCCTTCAGTAGTGGTTTATTTGCAGCAATTTGACCATAAAGGCATGATTCACACAGTCTTCCATTAACAGTTGATGTTGGATGTGTCTGTTATTTGAACTCTGTAAAGTGTTTATTTGGGGTGCAATCTGAGTTTCAGTTAATTGCAGATTTCTGAGGCTGGTAACTCTAATGATCTTATCCTTTGTAGCTGATGTAAATCAGATGTCATTCTTTGCTCTGGCCGTTCTAATGAGAGCCAGTTTCATCATAGTGCTTGATGGCTTTTGCAATTGTAAAAAGTTCTTGAAATTTTCCCAGTCTGACTAACCTTCAGGTCTTTCTTAAGGTATTGATGGACTGTTTCTCTTTAATTATTTGAGCTGTTCTTCCCATGATATGGACTACTACAGTACAGACATAATGGTCTTCTGTATACCAACCCTACCTTGTCACCATCTGTATCCCCATCCTCACGCATTAAAAATGAATTCCACATATGAACTTTTAAGGAAGCACACCACAGGTGTCTGCCCCATGAAGCTGGTTGAGAAAATGGAAAGAGTGGGCAAAGCTGTCATCAAGGCAAAGGATGACTACTTAATCTAAAATAAACATCCATTTTGAGTTATTTAACACTTTTTTGGTTACTACGTGATTCCATATGTTATTTTATAGTTTTTGATGTTTTCACTATTTTTCTAATATGTGGAAAATTGCTAAATAAAGAAATACCCTTGAATCAGTAGGTGTCCAAACTTTTGGCTGGTACTGAAAGTGTATGCTATCAAACTTGCTGAGCTATATAGATACATTAGTATATTTTGTGATTTTTAATGTACAGGACAAGCGTTTTTGGTGGTGACAATTTAAAAACAATACATGTTTTAATGATGTGAGTGGATACGTGTATTGAATTCTACTTTCGTGGGCTTCCACACGGGGGCAGCATTTCGTCGTTGAAATGCGCCGCGCTAATGCCGGTCGCTGATTGGTCGACACTGGAACATCTGTATCCATACATCCAAGCTATTTATGAGAACAGCCTATAGCGGCTTATGACTCAGTTGCCACCGCTGTCAAAGCAACTGCGAGGAATAAGAAGCAATATGGGACAGGTTATGCTCTGTCGGCCGATAAGGATAAGATCAGCCTAAACATGTAGTCTTGATATAATTATTTATTGTTATTAATTCAACAAATAAAGCTTTCGATAATACCGAATTTCATTGTGTGCTCACCCGTGAACTTAATACAAAGTATCGGTCGCAGTCTGGTGTGTCAGTGCTTCTTTAGCTACATTGTAACTCTTGGGAGCAGTTATCAAGAAAAAGTTACTACTGTCTGATTGACGAGTAGCCCACTGTTTTTAGTTATACACATCTTTTCCAACATTGTATCAAAATATTTACAAACAATTCCAAACTGCATAAACCTAGCGGCACGTTTTATTCTATAAACGGTGAGTTGAAAGTGGACTTCAACCGGTTATACAGTTTCCCCTACGATGCTTCATCCCACCCGAGGACGCACGAGAACCAAGCCCATCCCACTCGTTCCCCTCAAAATCTGGATTGCTGTGAGAGGCATTTGGCGGTGAATTTGCCGGCTTCGTTTTTGCATATACCCCAATCCCAAGGTAAGCACTGATCGCGAAAGGTATTGTGGTCCACAAACAAAGGACCTCGCTTCACTTTTCTATTTGAGGTGACCGCCTTCTCAGCACGCGACCGCTGACCAGACTGTCTTGGTGTCCAACGTGAAGATCTCGCTTTTTGGATTTCGGCAGAACGTTCAGTTGTGTCGATTTTTAAATTCACTGCGGGCATGTTTTTTTAAAAAAACGATTTTGACACAGAATAACGTGTAACGGGTGATGTGTCAACTTCACTAACGTCAAGAGAAGACATTTGATTCCTTCTGCCGGAACCTTCGACAACCCACTAAATGACTGTCCTTTTTGTAGGCTATTCTTCTCCGACGTTTTATTAATTGTATATGCTCGGCTATAGCCTGTTATTGCTAGAATCTTGGCTTTTTCGTGTGTGTGTGCTGTAGCCATTTCTAACGTCAAGATGCAGTTTCGGACAGTGCTGGATGTTAAAGTCGTGGACGTGGAGAAGCGGCGCAATCCGTCCAAACATTACGTGAGTAGTATACCCTCGCACCATCTATTAACCTACCTGGGCCCGTACAAACACGTCTACAATCATTATTGGGCTAAGAAATGTATAGGATCCACAACGAAACGTCTCTCAATAGTACCATTCATTCTAGCTCATCACTGTTTTGATTAAACCTCTGTAATTCGTTAGCTATTGATTCACACCATGCCAATCAATATTTTGATTCATCAAATGGTGTAAGAGATGGGATATTCCGTGTATGCAATGACCTCTTAGAATATGTCATTACTGTAATTAATCGAATGTGCTATAAACCTTGACAGGAAATGCTGTGACATTTACAATTCAGACTCAAGTAATGATGGGTTACAAAGGTGTCATCCTCTCCTGTTATGTGGGAACTGAACTGGAACGCCTCGTTCAACTGGAACTAATATGCCATCATTTGTGTGTCTAGACGTTTCAGGAGTAGGCTACCTGACGATGAGCGGTGACTGTCACAAAGACGATTAGGCTACCTCTATCGTCAGTCATAAGACGTGACTCACTTGACTGTCAACTGAGGGTGAAACTAATTTGATTGGACCCCAATCTGCGTGAGATATCTTCCGCCTAGAATCGCGGAGGTAGTCTATAAAACAAAGTGAAGGATTTCATAGGCTGCTATTACATGTTTATCCTCTACTCTCCCAATGCTTTTAGTCAGCCCTCTGCATTGTACATTTTTACACAAACAAGGCTACTATTGTCTACATATGGGTCCCTCAAGGCATGTTTCTGTACTCTAGGGAAAGTTTATATATATATTTTTTACTTTGCCTACTGCGGCCATATAAATCAATATCTCATTACATTACATGCTCTTGGGGCTCTATTCCTGGCTCTCAAACAAGTTATTAAATGTCATATAAAACAATATGATAAGACTCAATGTTATCAACTCGAACATTCCATGTTACTTTTGAAATTGTAATGCAGTCAGCCGATTATTATGCATCATTTTTTTTAAATGTGCCCCTTGTGTGCTTATGAATCAATATGTGCCTTAAGATATACACTCATTCAGTCTCTTGGGATATTATAGCTTACAGACAAGTTATTATACATAACCTGCGAGCAGCAACATGCACGGACAGCTATTAGATTCACACAAGCCTGTCCTGCGATTAGGCATCCTGCCTATATTGAACATTGCTAGTTGTTGTTGCTGCTTCTCATGCCAGTGTTGTTTTGTGTTTGGGTCTGTGCACTCAGTCTCCTGGGCCTGTCTTTGGCCTAGTTCTGTAGCAACCTTACCCCTGGGACCACAGCTAGTCACTGTGAGAAGAAATGGAGGGAATGATCCCCAGACTCTGTGAGACAGATAGAGAGAGAGAGAGAAAATCCGTACACCAATCTCAACAGCCTGTTTCTGGAAACAGCTGGGAATGCTTATCCTATGAGAACCGAGATAGTGGGGGGAATGATACACTACTCTGTGTCCGTTTGGAAGTGGTCGCGGTCGTGGACCTGGTTGGGGCGTTTGATTTTGGGGGGTTTAGACACAGATAACACTGCTTCCTATTTGGGAACGGGAGGCGGGTGATTAAAGACTAAGGTTCCGTGTGTTTACTTCTGAAATGTCGCCTCCCTCTATTACCCAATAAGACCAGCAACATTTGTAAAGCCTTTTGACTTTCCATAGACTGGACCGGAGGCGCTAGTTGTTGTAGAACGTCATAAAACAGGCCTCCAGTGGGTTGTTTTCTACTCAAATATTTATTGGACCATCGAAACGGAATTATTATCCGAGTGAAAAGGTCTCTGTTCTCTAATGGTTACTGCTCACTGTGAAGAGCATGTTGGAGGGTTCCTTTATGAGGCTCACTTTTTTACTTAGCCATTGTTTCGCTTAGATTGACGACATCATGGTCACCAGGAAAAAGAGAGAGAGAGTGTGTGTGTGAGTGTGTGAGTGTGCGTGTAAGTCAGGGGGTTGTGCTGACGTCTGTCGTCAGTAAAGTCATTGTGTTCTGTTCACTCACACAGGCTGTATTACTGAACAAGAGACACTGAAGTGTGTGTGTGTGTGTGTGTATATATGTGTGTGTGTAAGTGAGCGGATGTTTTCTTTTTAGTGTTATTACTCGAGTCCTGTTCACATGTTGGTGACTCTTTCATGTCTCAGCTACCAGATGTTATCAAGCGACTGTGAAATGTCTTCATCCACTTAAGTCTTTATCCTCACAATACTACTGACAGATTATTCCAAGATGTGATGTAGTATGTTAAGCAAGTCTTAGGACTAATCTTCCCCAGATTCTGTACGAACAGAATGATAATATTAAATAATATATATATATATATATATATATATATATATATATATTATATCAACATTTTATTATATATATTTTATATTAAACAGAATATTGAAATTGTGTGGCACATCCTATTTATTAATGTTTGGTTATTATTGGGTCCTACTAAAACATGAACCATTGCTTCCAGTTGCCTGTTGTTTCTGTACGTCGTTGGAAGCGACGCGTAACGTCCCCGTTTCAGATTCCATCAATCGGGAATCACGATGTGGGGGTAGACGGCGTGCGTGGACGTTACGCGAGGCTACCGAAAGACCTCGCTGTTGCTCTTACTCTGGGACGGCAGCCATGTAGCTCACCGTGTGAGAGCAGCGGGAGGCGTACCACATCCGCAGCCGTCAGAAACGATCTGGGAGTGTTCTGAATGCAATGGGACACAATCGGAAGAGGTCCACATAGCCTGCTCTACGGTACATGACAACGCTGAATGTAGAGACGGCCTAGGGAGTGCTGGCTGAATAGACACTTTTCCTCTTTCCCCTCTGTTGCCCTCCGGAAACCTCTGTTTGCCTGGGCAGGCCTGCGCTTCCTTTGTCCCGGGTGGAGGGTGGCCACGGTAGGGTAGAACGAGAGAGAGGGAGACAAGTGGTCGCTGTCAACTGAATGACTGGGTGTGACCACGGTTACGGGAGAAGGGGCGGGGGATTAGGGACACTGTTGGCAGAGGTAATGCAAAACTGTTGGCCGGGGGTGTCCCACCCTCTCCTGCTTTTCTCTGTCTATGGAGTTACTAGCAAACCAAAGCCCTCGGCCTGGTTAGAGTTATACTTGGATAGACTACAGCCAGTAGTTTTTTTTTTCGGTTTTACTTGTGAATGGGTAGATGAGACAAGTTTATACGCACACACACACACGCACACACACACACACACACACACACACACATCTTAACCATTTTCTTGAAATCTGGAACCTGTTTTTATGATTTAGTCAAATAAATCCGTTCCTATTAGTAAGTAACTTGTGGTTTCTGCTAGAAGTTGATTTCCCTCAGATCCTGACCCAATCGAGTGGACCTGCCATATACCATCAGCCCCCTTTTGTCATGAAATCCTTTAATAATCCATTTAAAAGTCGTCTGATTGGGAATATGGGATGTATGTCTGTTTTATACGTTATGTTAAATATAGTGTTTTAGGCGGGGTTTGGAGTCATTTCGTGGTCAGGCTAACATGCAGTCTGACAAGAACTCTCCTTTAGCCTTCCTTAAACAGTGGATCTTGGGGACAAGAGGTCTACAGACAGTGATTTTCTCCGTTCGTAAGTAAACAATTTTAGGTAATTTAATTTAGCTTATTGGGATAGTATTTTTTTTATCACTGAACCTGAAAGGAGATAGTGATTATATAAAAAAGCTTAATAAAAGCTGTCAAAGAATTGCGCTGCTAATAATAATTGCTTGTGATTCATAGGCTACAAACTGTTTAAATCAAATAACCATCAAAGATCCAATTTGCTCTTTTACAACTTACAGTTATTCATGTTTCTACAGAATGTCAGGCATGAATAAGACTTTTGTCTGCCAAGCTGAAAACCTCTGCATCACAATTAGAGATGATGAAAAAGGCTTTCTCTATATCTGGGACACTGGAAGCCTAGGACACAAACTTGTTTGATTCAGTTGTATTTTTCCATCCATGTTCTTTCCCTCTTTTGTTTTTGATTGTATCATCAGGCCCCTTTGGCAGTTGATGTGGTTCCTTTGAATAGATTAGAATGGGAAGAACAGAATAGAGAATATTACCGGCATAGTTCATCAGTTTGAGGTGTCACAGTGTAGAAATACATGTCATAATATTGTAATTAAGGACTGTAATTACTTTCCAAGCTGTAATAAAATCGAGTCAGGCCTTTTTTTTATCGGAACTAATCATCATACCCGCACACTTCTATGGCGGGCTATGTAGATGATGTAGTGTTTGCGACAGTGATTTTGTTCATGATTTTTTGTTTCTGAAAAACTCTTCCACCCATTTAGCTGTTCGAATGTTCCAGACTCAGTCTGGGGCTAATGGTAAAGCTAATCTTCAGAAACTAGGGCAAGCCAAGCACCAGTCAATGCCACTACAAGTTTACGACCTGTGAAATGTGATTATGCTGAAAATATTTTTGTTTGTGGTAGAGTAAGTGTACCTTTGAAAAAGCATGTCGTAGGCAATGTTTGGTAAGTTAATGGGTAGACGTTTTAAAGTTGTGAACTTCTTGTGCCATCTACTTTTTCTATGTTTTAGTTTTGGAATCGCAACAATGCTCTTTACAGTAGGCTGAGACAAGTATGCTGAATGTTTGAATCCATATGGTGATGCTGTGATTTAAAAGGTTCAGCAGCACTTTTTGAATGCACTCGAAAATTGCATTATTACAAAGTTGTCAAATTACACCACCATCTGTGATCCCATCAGCCCACCTTCTGTTGCTGTGAAGAAAAGTCCCTTTTTAAAAACACCACAATGTTTTTAAAATGTGTCAAACCCGTGTGACATTAGAAAACAGATTTTACTCTCTCCCATCATACCCTGTGTGTGTGCCCGTGTGTATATTTGTTTGATTCCCGGTAATCGCAATTTGGACCATTTTGACTCGGCGGATCTAGTGACAGTGGCTCACGACCGGCTGTACTTGAGCCATGAGTCAGCCCTAAAGATATCTACACGCTATTTTAAATTTATGTTCCAAGCTGTGAAATGGCACGATTCTTCACATGTCGCCCTACATAACTTTAGAAATGTTGTGTGAGGTATGTATGTAGACTACTAGGATTTTAACTCACATTTCCATCCTCTCTCTGAGGGATGATAGTCTATTTTAGGTTTGAAGAGGGCATTAGGTTTAAGCTTGATATTTTGAGCATGGGTTGAAAATGTGGTGCGGATAGCCTAGTTCGGTTTTCCATTGTGGTTGCTATGAGGACAGATCCACGTTCTGGGCTGGTTGGGAGCGTTTTAGCTGACGTTCGCGTCAAACCTGATTTTTTCCGACCTTCTTCACTCCGTAACCTATCCCAGAGAGGTTTTGATGCATGGTCAGATGAAGCAGCCAAAATGGCATCAATGGTGGAGGAGGGACGATAATATCCCAACATGCCGTTCAGGTCAAAAACGTTTATAGAACCACACGCCCACCCGCTGGAAGTCAGAGCAAGACCACACGCACATTCTTGAAATGTACTCACACGCTTGCTAACATGATGATACAAATGTACACACAAACTTACAGTACTTTGAACTCACACACACACACACACACACACACACACACCCGTATATATTTTTAGACAGGCAGCTCTTCTAAACCCTCGTAGGCACATCATGTCAGATAAGCATTACTATGCAGTTAGCAAGAAGATACTTTTGGGTAGTCAGGAATATTGCACCATTGCAAAGCTGCATTCGCAGTGTCAGACTGACTGGTGTAGTAGGCAGCCTGGTCAGTCAAAACAAATTATATTTTATAAAGCCCTTTTTATGTCAGCGGTTGTCAGAAAGTGTTTATGTAGACAGCTTGCCTAAAACCCCCAAATGCAAGCAACAACATGATATTTAGGCACAACGGCTGGGTTTGGCCAGCTTGTAAGAGTACATGACCTTTTAAGGCCACATAAATCAATACATTTACATAATCAGATGGCTGGCGGGGTCAAAGTTCACTTGAATCGTTTGTGAGACCTTCAAACATTATTTTTGCTTATCCCTTTGGCCAAGTCTTTTCTCTTTTGGCCTTAAGCTTTGAAAGTATGATTAAATGTTTGTTGATATAGTATATGGTGTTTCTGAAAAACTATAGCTTATGTCACTGAAGTGCATGATCACACAAATGTAAAATCCTCATTGCATCTGTCTGACTACAAAAACTGTAAGGACACTATATTTAATAAATTATTTACCCCCGGTACCACTGATTTGGGCAGTAGCAATAGAAATCATGCCATGCCATTGGCTGTGAGACCTAAAACACATCATTACTAATGTGGTATGACACATTTCCATTGGCTCACCATGCTAGCATGGCCATGGGAGTCGCTAACATGTCTGTAGCATAGCATAACTAACTTTCAATGGCTTTGAATGTTAGCATTTCCATGGGTGTCAAAATCCTAGTGCTGGAACTGCTGTTCATGTATGCACAATGCAGATCAATCCAAGCATGATGCTACCAGTAACTCAGAAGTTAGCAAAGCTGTTTAATGTGAGTGAACTGTAAAAAAAAGCCCACAAGCAGTGGAATTAGCCAGCAATAGCTATTGTCTTTCCAGTAGCAAGAAGGCCTTTAAAACAGAGCTTTGTTCTTGGAGGAGTCTTTGTTTCTTACATCAGGTGTTTTTCATTCAGGCTAATTCTTCTGAGGCGAGCTGCCATGACTGCTCGGCAGCTTGCAACAAAGCCATGCATAAGATCAATTAGGTTGTGACTTGTCAGTTACCTATGTTAGTAGGTCAGGGGATGGGGAAATGCCTGAAACTGAAACATCACAAATGCCTGAGTCTGAAACATCACAAGCCAAGTAGCCTTTGACTTTCAGTTGCCTCCATAACATGAGATTATATTATTTGGTAGTCTGGCAATGTTTTTTTGTAAAGAGTGTGAATACTTTGACAATAGCTATTTGTGCAAATGTTTAAGTAAATACCATATGCCATCATATTTGGCAATGCTTTATGGTTATAAAATATATAGAAACTATTAAGTAAAATTGTGTTTGTTTATTGTGGCTGATGTATTATACCTTAGGCTTATATATGGAATATGTCATTTGGGGAACATTTTCATGACACTGCAGAGGCATCGTGTGGATGTAGAAACGCTACAGAACTTATAATGTTAGCATTCTAAATACATCCGCGTTGTGTGTCAGCTGTCCATACATCTCCCTGATCTATCATGTATACACTGTGCCTACATTTGACAGCACGTCACATTAGAACTGCGGCGAGCGTTAATAATCTTCGGTATCAGTGCTCTTGTTCTAAACAGCCACATTCCAATAAAACGATTGGTCCGCGCTGTTTTGTGACACCAGACGGTCGTTCTGAACTAGTATCATAACCGGTTTGCTGTTTCATAGAATATCCAGTTCTACTGCAAATTGGCACAACAAAACGACTCCCTCAGATATACAATCATAAAAACCTAGAGGTCCAACTCATGTCAACCTTCTTCCTGACTGCTCTTCTGGGAAATCTCCCGGCTCCTTGAACTCTTTCCTTGGTTTCCTATGTTAGATTGAAGCTGAGATGATATCAGTGCTCTGTACTGGGCTACACTGGTCAGTTTTTCTATCTCTAAACCATAGAAATAACGTTATTAGAAGAGACTAAAGCTCTTACGTCACTGCAATTTCCCCCAATATGACTGTCCACTGAGCACTCCATAGGATCCCCAGTTTCAGTAATTCCTATATGTGGATGCCACTCTGAAGAACAGTTCACTTTTCAGAGGCAATACATCAATTTGTACAGAAAGGGAATGAGGTCACTGTTATGTCCAACCATTATTATGCTCCGACAGGTTCTGACAGGTACGTGTGTGTTTTTTTGACCTGATGAAAGTGTGTGTGTATTCCCATCATATGTCCATAGTATTAACCCTGTGTATTCTCTATTTCCAGGTGTATCTCATCAATGTCACATACTCCGACAGCACATCCCACATAATCTACAGAAGATACAGCAAATTCTTTGACCTTCAGGTAACGTTTAAGTTAGTTTAACTAATAAAAACTCTTCTAGCAGGTTTACAGTAAATATATTTACTGGTGTTTTGGATGCACAATCTTACCGTATTACTGTAGCTGAACGTAATTCTGTTTCTGTTTTTAGGTTAATCTCAGTCTGTTGTGAGTGACTGTTCTCATAGAAACTTGTCTGTGCTTGTATCTCCACACTTGGTTGAGTCAATGAATCAATGTGAGTGTTAGTAATTGGTCTGGGACTGGCACACACTGATGATTTCTATCTTTCCTATCCTCAGAGACACAGTAGTGCTCCAACGCGTGCACAAACACACACACACACAAACACACACACACACACACACACACACACACACGAACACACACAAACACACACAAACACACAAACCCAATCCTCTCTTCCTTGTCCTCAAAACGTCACAGAGCCGACAGTCTGTTTTATAGTACAACCGAAATCTGCGTGGAAGTCAATTTAACGCAGTACGTTTCGTTGTGCCCAGCCAGTCATTTCTAGGAGACGTGTGCGTGAAGTGATTGGCAGAGTTCTTCCGCGTAAAGGCTTGCACGAGTCCGCTTACCACTCCGCTACTCTTTAGGTTTTGAGTATCAAGTCCCTTCGGTTTAGTCTTGTATTTAGTTTGGAACGCCAGTCGGGCTACTGCAGTGAGAAGTCTGCAGGTGAGAGAGGAGAGCTTGCAAGCTGATATGCTCTGTATATAGGCCAAGTAACAGCAGAGGTCTTGGGGTCTCCCGGTCATTCTGGTAAATATGAAAGAGCCATACATACATTCATAGAGAAAGAGTTGGGGGGCATCTCAATAGCCTTAGTGTGCATCTAGGCAGGAAATTATATTTCAATCAGGGGAGGACGGTTCCTACCCTGAAAGGTCCCATTGATAACCAACGGAAAATAACCTCCCCCTTGGAACTGATTACTCCCAACGTGTAATAAAGCAAAGGTAGAACAATAAACAGGGTTGACTGTGGATGTCTGTATCTTGGTTCCACACGGCCAAATTGGAGGCTATGGAGATTGAGATATAGGTGACTGTACTGGATATTTACCTTCCTGTGTATTCACTAGATACACACACACACACACTGCTTTTTTTAGCTAATGAGCTGTAATGGGTTGTGGATTGTTTGGCACAGAACCAATCAAAGTAATCAATAGAAAGGTAGATGTTGTTAGATTTGTCTGGTGTTGGGGCAGAGGTTCTTTGACTAGGTGAAGGGGGCAGAGGTCCTTTAACTAGGTAGAGGAGGAAGAGGTCCTTACTTGTCCTTTATTTATCCAGGTTTGTCTCATTGAGATAAACATGCATTTTACAAGTGGGACCCGTTCAACCTTCAGAGGTCCCTTGGACAAATAATAAGTACTAAACTAGCTATAGCTTTGGATGTGACTGTGCTTGGACTTTCCTAATGTCCTAAGGAGGTGGTTGAACTTGGCTCTTACTGGCAGTCCCGTTATAGCACTCAACCTCAGGGTCGTGCTAAATAATGGATAATGTGTACTGTGTGTGTATGTGAAGCACCCAAATATGATCTTTGATAATGCGGAAAAAATGGTGTTTGAGTCAGGCTCTGATCCTAGATCTGTGGTAATCTTGGACTTGTTCCTTTTCAAGTACATGGCCGATCCAGGACACTATGGCAATAATCATACAGTAGGTCTCCCTTTATTACCTTTGAACACCGGACATAATGTGTATTAACTAAGGGGATAGAGGAAATGCACTGGATGGAAATGGCTTGTCTTTCATCTTTCTCTTTGATCTGTCATTCCAGGCTTTCTTTTCATCCACCGTTTGTTTTGATATGACGAACCTGGAGTCTCCACTGTGTAAACATTTAGCTGGTCAAAATACCCTGCTGCTCCCAGCAGACTTTGCAAACCTTCAGGAAAGGGAGGGTTGGTACATTGTAGCCAAGATGGTAGATTGAGACATTTTCATTGGCTGGAGAGTGGGTTATACTGCGCAATGCATGGTCCTCCCGGTTGCTTATAGTGTTAGTGAGATGCTGAGAATACAAGGGTTCTAGGTTCAATTCCTGAAAGGGCCACCAATGTTGAGTATGTGAGTTGACTGTACGTTTCTGGTGTAGAAGCACTTTGCCAATGACAAAAAGTATGAGGGAGGGATTGTCCAAGCCAAGACAAAGCACCAAAGGTGGCTAATGAAATGGCACCACAAATCCTCAATGAGCTTGACAGTTCTATTTTCGAAAAACCAGAAAAAACTATTGATTTAATACCTTAAAGGGAAGGAACGGCAACATTTGAAAATGTGTGTGTTCCTAAACCTTTGTGACTTGATGTTGAACTGTGTCAATGTGTGCACTTCTCTCTCTTGGGGGTTGTGTTGTGTTTATGCAGTTCCATCCATCATGTGTTGCTGCTTAGGAGTGACTTTTATAGAGTAGGCTCCTACATGCAAGCCCAGTCGTAGGGTCAGTGATCAAATGTATACACCGATCAGCCATAACATTATGACCACTGACAGGTGAAGTGAATAACACTGATAATATTGTTATCATGGCACCTGTCAGTGGGTGGGATATATTAGGCAGCAAGTGAACATTCTATCCTCAAAGTTGATGTGTTAGAAGCAGGAAAAATGGGCAAGCGTAAGGATCTGAGCAACTTTGACAAGGGCAATATTGTGATGGCTAGATGACTGGGTTAGAGCATCTCCAAAACTGCAACCCTTGTGGGGTGTTCCCGGTCTGCAGTGGTCAGTATCTATCAAAAGTGATCCAAGGAAGGAAAAGCACTGAACCGGTGACAGGGTCATGGGCGGCCAAGGCTCATTGATGCATGTGGGGAGCGAAGGCTGGCCCGTCTGGTCCGATCCAATAGACAAGCTACTGCTCAAACTGCTGAAAAAGTTAATGCTGGTCTGGTCTGATTAATCACATTTCCTTTTACATCACATGGATGGCCGGGTGCGTGTGCGTCGCTTACCTGGAGAACACATGGCACCAGGATGCGCTATGGGAAGAAGGCAAGCTGGCGGAGGCAGTGTGATGCTTTGGGTAATGTTCTGCTGGCAAACCTTGAGTCTTGTCATTCATGTGGATGTTACTTTGACACGTACCATCTACCTGAGCATTGTTGCAGACTATGTGCACCCTTTCATGGCAATGGTATTCCCTGATGGCATTGGCCTCTTTCAGCAGGATAATGCGCCCTGCCACAAAGCAAAAATGGTTCAGGAATGGTTTGAGAAACACAACAACGAGTTCAAGGTGTTGACTTGGCCTCCAAATTCCCTAGATCTCAATCCAATCGAGCATCTGTGGGATGTGCTGGACAAATAGGTCCAATCCATGGAAGCCCCACCTCGCAGCTTGTAGGACTTGAAGGATCTGCTGCTAACGTCTTGGTGCCAGATACCACAGCACACCTTCAGAGGTCTAGTGGAGTCCATGCCTCGATGGGTCAGGACTGTTTTGACGGCAAAATTGGGACCTACACAATAGTAGGCAGGAGGTCATAATGTCATGGCCGATCGGTGTATTTCCATCACACAATAGATTATACTTCACAAATTTAGTGTGTTTGCTGTAACTTAACTTTTATTTATTTGGTACATTTGCTGCGTTCTTATTTAGAGCTGCAGTGAGTGGGAAGGATGGATAACCATGTGCTTAACCTTGCTCGGCGTTAGAACAGAACATCCGACAAAGTCTGGGAGGTTTAGGCACATTTTCAAAATTTCCCAGTGTTCCCCTTTAAGAGTACAACCTGTGATTACATTTAGAGTGCACATCTATGTATGTTCTAACCCAGTGAGGTGTACAATGTATTACAGCAATGGTAATACGATATTAGTGTGTGTGTGTGTGTTTCACCACTGCAGAGAATATGTTAATAACTGATAATAGAGAGCCTAATTTAAAATGATACTAGCCAGAACCTCACAGCAGGGAACCATCTCTCTCATTAATTTGAATTATTTCCACCCAATTACATTTTTACAAGACAAAGGATCGTCTTTCCTTGCGTTCATTCTCTCCCTCCATCTATCTTTCTCTCTTTTCCTACATTCCCCTGTCTCTCCTTTCTCTCTGTTTCTGTATTTATAGTTCAGTTTGGGTTATGTGAAGCCAGTACGGAGATATTGATTTTTCTCTCAGTTCACCTGAGAAGTCGACAGGCCCAATCTGACATCAGGGCGGGGGGTGGGGAGAGATAAGGAGAGAGTGACGGTCGCGGTGTGCATGAATCAAATGACAGAATCAGTGCCAAGAGGAAGCAAATACTGGAGTCGAAAAACGCCCTCTGAAAACGCACTCGCTCACTTTACGCTCGCACCGACGTGATCTATTTAGACGTGAGCTGTCCTTAATACTTAATATGAGGTGCTAATAAGTCTCTTCCAAGCACATGAGAAACATCGTCCTCCACCTTTCAATCTCCGGCTTTGCGGGACTGTCTTCCTGTTATTTATGAAAGGAGTTAGTCAGGGTGAGTCGGCGTGGTGCTGGATATGACTGTCACTTCGATGTGGCGTGTGTTCCAGTTATGACCAGTTAGTCAACCCCCCCCCGTTTCCAGGTGGAAAGAAACGGGGAAACAGGAAATGGTTCACTGGAAAAGCCTCAGACAGGGACGATGATCATGATTCAGATGTTTCTATATTTAAAAAATAGGCTAGAGAATCAGTTGTTCCACGGCAAAGACCTGTTCTTAGGACGTCGCGGGTGGCCCGCAAACAACACTTGGCCGCAGTATGTTGGCTGCATACCACAAAACTCTGAGATGCCTTGTTGCTCATGTAAACCGCTTGCTGACTGAATCAAAGCAGTTAAAAGTTATGCGATGTCATACCTGTGGTGTACTGTCTCATATGCCACAGCTTTCAGCCAATCAGCATTCAGGATTCGAACCACCTGGTTTTCTAATGCTCTTTATACTGAATTTACAGTGACAGTGACGCTGACAAAAGCTTTGATCAACATGGATGTTCACCTTATTAAAACGTACAGCCGTTAGTTTAGATTGTAATCAGTGCCTGGTTCCTCAAATCTCTGGTTCTTTTGTAATTACATCCTGTTGATGGAATGTGATTATCTGAGGCATCTGTGATTGGACCTATGTTGTTCAATCCGGAACGAGCCTGGTATTTTTGAACACTGGTCGTCTGCGCTGCTAACCACAAACAAACGTACTGAGTCATGTTTTTATGAGGCTCTGGTTCGTATTCCTGTCCTCATCCCTCTCATCCTCTTTTCCGCCTCCAAGGCTGTGCTCTCCTGTCTTCCTCACTGACCACGGCTTCTGACGGAATATTCAGATTCAGGAATGTCAAAGCCAGAACTGAAGGTTGAAAAACCTCTCTGTGTCGAATATTGTGTATTGGTAAAATCAAATTTGTTTTAGTTATTCATGTTGAATTTTTTTCGCTTTACGTTACACTTATGCGGTCAAATTCTGCTTGCGCAAGACGATATACGATACGCCTTTTAGAAAAATGTCCTTAACCGCCCAATGTAGGTACAGGACCAAGACAGCCCGCGTTTAATTCAACATCCCTCAGTAAATTATACACTAGCCCTCAGCCTGAGCCTTCAAGGGGAAGGTTGCCCAATGTGGAATGCCTAACCCTGGAACTGAGGCCTGTTTGACTGAAACCCATGTCTAGACCACAAAGCATTATGGGTATGCCATCTTCCAAGGATATATGGCTGATTAGCAGCCCGCTCGTCCTTGCGGGTCTTTCAGGCAAGGCTAGGGCTGGCCAATAAGGGTACACATTGTCTGGGGCCAGGGATAAAGGGCTACTTTATGAACCTGAGTCGAGAGGGAGGAAGAGAGAGAGAGCGAGAGAGAGAGAAACACAGGGAAAGGAGGGGGGAGAGAGAGAGAGCTATTCGAGAACGTGTTTTTTATCCGAGGAGAGGCACGGGGAAACACACCCACGCTTCGGACACAGACACTGTTCTTGTGCTCCGTGCTCCGCGCCGCCGGCGTACAATCGGGCACTTGACCGGACGAGCCAGCCTGGGGTCCTCCCTTAGCTCCGGGAGGAGGCGGAGGTCGATGAGTAGCTGTTTCCCATGGACTGCCGCAAGGGATCAGGAGAGAGAGCTATATTTAGGATGAAATAAATGCATGTCGGCCTGTTTGTGGGACGCGTCCATCGCGGGCCTCCGCAGCAGAGTCGATGAGCAGCTGGGTCGAGGTGTGTTTAGAGAGAGAGGTAGGGGAGGAGAGGGATGGCAAAACCAAGACGGACTGAGAGACAGTGAGTGAGACGCAGAGTGCGCTGTGGGTTTTGAACCGTGAGCGCTGACAAGCCAGAGCTGCGGGCTGCGGTAGGCAGCTGTGACCCTACGCGCGTCCTCTGTTGTTTACACGGAGTGTCTCGTTCAGCGGCGCTTCACTCGCGCGTCTCCCGGGGTCCTGCGTGACTTCTTCGTGTTCTCCGAGTCTGCACTGAGAGCCCCCTCGTCAAGGGCTACAGACGGTCCGTGTGTGTGCGCGGGCGTAGGTGTATACGTGTGGCAGAGAGAATGACTGAGCTCTCTGTCTTGCCAACCATACAGTATAGTATAATCCGTCTGGTTCCAGTTGGGACCGTGATGATGGGCGTTATGTGTACGCAATCAGGCACGAGGAGGTGTGGTATATTGCCGATATACCACGGCTAAGAGCTGTTCTTAAACACTACGCAACTTCATGTGCCTCACCATAGCGGTTAGCCGCGTTAAATCGCATACTCGATGTTTTAAGACATACGGTATGTTTATTTCGTAGACGTTTGTTAAAATTCAGATCAAACTTGTAAGATGACATGCTTTGTGCACATTAAACGTCCAATGCAATTTGCAACATATTACATGTAATCTACTAGTGAGCATCATCAGTACACGTGAAGTAGGCAGCAATGTCCGCCGGTCTTCAAGTACCACACCCCTACCCATTTAATACTCTTATATTTCCAGTGTTTTATGCTGGTCCAACGGCTCTTCGCTGACCATGTTTACCTCCAATCTAGCTGCCTGCTATCAGGAGATACATGGCCGCTGAAAGATTTCCTGTGCAGCTTCCTGGCTAGCTATCTCTATCTCTCTATTTCTCTCTTTCGGACCATTTTTGTGCCCGTTTTTTCTTACCACTCTTTGTTACTCTATCTGTTTTTCTTTAGAGCACAGGGGGGCTGCTGATCCACTCAAGGTCTTCTCAGGCTGTAGGCTGAATTGCTCTCAAAAGCCGTTAAAGAGGCAAGCTGCATTTGCTGTGTACGTGTCTTTACTGATTTATTAATATACGGCCATTGAACAGAAGTTGTAGATGCCCATGGACTTAGTTCAACTGTCATACTGACTGTAAACAAGCAGTGGAAAGAAAAGATTGAACATTTTATGTTCTTTAGATTTACCTTCGATGCTTTTTATCGAAGGTAAATCTCCTTGTCTGAGAAAACAATGTTTAGTCTTATTTTAGATTGCATGGAGTTGTACTGGATAGACATTATTTAGAATTGAAGGTTGGTTGGATTGAATTGGGTTAAGAAACAGTAAACCCAGCGGCCCCTGATAGATAGTGTAGCTCAGCCTATGGAGAATAAATACCATTACACTAAGGGTTTGTGTTTTTACTGGTCCACATAAAAACTCAACGCCCTAGGCTAGATGTAGAATAATCAGAAGTGAACAGAACTGCAAACTGATTACTAAATTTGCAGGGAAATAGAAATATAACTGTGAACAAAGGTGATCTGCAGTGTTTTAGCAGCTTTACCTTTATATCTTGAAAACTGGGTTTAGCTCCCGAAAAATGTTGAATGTCTGGTAATTTGTGGAGTTATTAATCCACTAATAGCCTTAACAGATTCCAGTCAACATTAGGTCTTCAACACCAGTGTCGTAGCTACATCACCACGGGTCCCTGTCCAAATCACTTGTCATACATTAGACCCTAGTTATAGGAGCCAAGGGACCTGGGCTGTACATGCTAATAACATAGAACGGCAGGCGAAATGCGCCAACCGTCAACATTTTAGACAAGACTAGGGTAAAACAACATACCTAGGGGGCCCACCATGTAGGACCCTATCTGGAGACATCTAGGCCAGTGGTTCCCAACCACTGGCCTCTCCACAGGGGGTAATTGAAAACACTCATGACACCATAGGCTTACTAGTAAAATTAACATGAGGGGGTACTCCAAGTGCAGTCTCTCAGCTTTAATTTGAGGGTATTCACGTCCAAATTGGAGGAAAGGTTTAGGAATTACATCTCTTTAATACGTAGACCCCTCTTTTTCAAGGGACCAAAAGTAATTGGACAGTTGACTCAAAAGCTGTTTCATGGACAGGTGTGGGCTATTCCTTCGTTATTTCTTCATCAATTAAGCAGGGAATAGGTCTGGATTTGATTCCAGGTGTGGCATTTACATTTGAAAGCTCTTGCTGTGAACCCACAACCTGCGGTCAAAGGAGCTCTCAATGCAAGTGAAACAGGCCATCCTTAAGCTGCAAAAAAAAAAGAGATAGCAGGAACATTTGGAGTGGCCAAATCAACAGTTTGGTACATTCTGAGAAAAAAAGAATGCACTGGTGAACTCTGCAACAACACAAAAAGACCTGGACGTCCACGGAAGACAACAGTGGTGGATGACTGTAGAAACATCTAAAAAAGCCAGCCCAGTTCTGGAACAGCATTCTTTGGACAGATGAAACTAAGATCAACCTGTACCAGAATGATGGGAAGAAAAATGTATGGAGAAGGCTTGGAATGGCTCATGATCCGAAGCATAACAAATCATCTGTAAAACACGGTGGAGGTAGTGTGAAGACATTGGCATGCATGGTTTTCAATGGCACTGAGTCACTAGTGTTTATTGATGATGTGACAGAAGACAGACATAGCTGGATGAAATCTGAAGTGTATAGGGATATATTGTCTGCTCAGATTCAGACAAATTCAGTGAAGTCGATTGGACGGTGCTTCACTTTACAGATAGAAAATGACCCAAAACATACTGCGAAAGCAAACTAAGAGTTTTTTTAAGGCAAAGAAGTGGAATATTCTGCAATGGCCAAGTCAATCACCCGATCTCAGCCCGATCGAGCATGCATTTCACTTGCTGAAGACAAAGCTTAAGACAGAAAGACCCGCAAACAAACAACAACCGAAGACAGCTGCAATAAAGGCCTGGCACAGCATCACAAAGGAAGAAGCCCAGGGTTTGGTAATGTCCATGCATTACAGACTTCAAGAAGTCATTGCCTGCAAAGGATTCTCGACAAAGTATTAAAAATGAACATTTTATTTATGATTGTGTTAATTTGTCCAATTACATTTGAGCCCCTGTAATAAGGGGACTGTATGAAAATGGTTGAAAATCCTAAACCTTTCATAAAAATGTTTTGTTCAACCCCTTGAATTAAAGCTGAAGGTCTGTTTCATTTCAAATCCGTTGTGGTGGCATACAGAGCCAAAATTATGAAAATTGTGTCAGTGTCCAAATATTTCCAGACCTAACTGTAGCTATCTTACCTATTCCTTAGCAAGCCATTAATTTAGGGATTGTCACTAATGAAGGGATTAAAAATAATGAGCTAAAACCTATGTTGATTTCACTGTTTAAAAAATAAGTGAACATAAAGTCGATGAACCTTAATGTTTTTGGTTTATTGTATTTTGTTAACACTGCTAAGATCCAAACAAGGGATTCTGCTTAGAAGGAAACATTTGATAAAATAAATTCCATAATAATGGACTTTAGAATAATTTAAAAACTTTACACATAATACCACAAAGGACATTTAAAAAAACTGTTCTTAAAAAAATCTCTCCTTTGGACTTCTGTATGGTTTATGAAACTTTGAAGGACCCCTCTATAACCTTCCTCATAGAATTACAAATGGCTTTTCTATGACGTTTTATATAAAATATCGAATGACTACTCAAAATTTTCTTATAAAACACCAAAGAAATACTCAGTGACTTAACTTATAAAAAATCCCTACAAATCATTTCTGACTTTTCTTCAACCTTTCTTACAAACCCCCAAATGACTTTTCTGTGACTTTTTTGCATTAAAACCCGCAAATGACTACTCTCTGACTTTCCTTATAAAACTATAAAAGACTCCATGGCTTATCTCACTTTGATAATGTCCTGTCTTGTTGAAATAGCATTGGTTAGCCAACCACCAGGTCTGGTATCAATGGCTCCTCTCATGCCGCCAGCCGACTCTCTGTTAGTGTTAATGAATAACGCTTCAGTAAACAGCAGTGCTGTCTGTCTGTCTGTACACTGCTTCTTATCGCTACCTCTTCAGCTGGAAAGGCCCTGAACCCAGCTACTCACACAGTGGTTCACACCATTAATTAGATCCCAGCTGTCTCTCTCTCTCTAGAGCTCTCCTTCTCTCATTTCTGTCTCGTTCCCTTCTTTTTTTTGCTCGTAATGGAGAGTGAATTTCCAGCTTATCCGTGCCTCACTCCTCCTCCAGGTCAAATGCATTAGCTTACACATAGCTAGGGGCTGGGGAGGTTTTGAGGATAGTGGTCTTATGAGGATCTGTGTGTGTGTGTGTGTGTGTGTGTGTGTGTGTGTGTGTGTGTGTGTGTGTGATGTATTGCTGGTGCTCATCCCAATTACTCAGCCAATCTTTCTATTACAGATTATCCCATTTCAGCCCTTTCTCCTCTCTCTCTGGCTTTCCCTCTCAATTGGATTACATCTTCCCTGATAGGCAGGCCGAGCTTTGAGGAAAGACCTTCAGTTCTGATACAGAATCCCTTCTTGAAATAACGTGACGACAAAGACACTGGCAGTATTCTTTCTTTGATGTTTGTTTAACCGGGTTGTCCATTGATGTTGAAAGAACCATTATGTCAGTATGATCTACCAGCCTAACCAATGAAACAGAATCTAAGCAGGCATGATCAGGATGGTTGTACAAGGCTACACTGCCCTGCCCCTCTTTTAATTTTAACTCTTTTATTATTTTTGTTATTTACTGTATAATACAATGGTCCTGAAATAAACCTGGAAGGGGTGAAAGTTCACTCCCTGTCAGGTCTCAGTAACTACCCACTCCCGTTTTCCCTCCATGCCCTTTCGAGTTTGGACCGTCCTTCCCCTCTGGCCACTCCTCCCTCTGGGCTTGTGGTCTGGCTGCGTGGCTTAAGGGTTGTCCTGGCTCCAAGCATGGAAACTCTGAAAATGTTAGCGCTAGGCTAATTTAGGTACTGTTAGTGGGCTGAGGATCCCCCCCGCCTCCCTGAACTCAATTGTAAGTTGTCTGGCCTACTTTTCTACCTTTTAACTGGAACAGAAAGCTGCAGTTGGTAACCTGAAGCCACATTCCCCGCGTAGTTTAGGCGTTTGATGTGGTGCTTGTTTTGAATCACGGATCAAGTCGGAGGCCAGAGTGGTCAGTATTACTGGAAAAGTTCCATCAATGCTTTCAGGGCAACGCTTGTACATTTATCTGAAATTTTGCTAGATGTGTTCACCTGAGACGCACCGTTCGGTTTTTATGAGTGTCCAAATTAAAAGCCGAGCAAAAAATGAGGTAGCAAGCAAGTTTATTTATATAGCACAATTCATACATCGAAGCAATTCAATGTGCTTTATAAAGAAAAATAAAATATAAAATATATAAAAATACAATAACATAAAAACAAATACTCAAATTAAAACATCAAAACAAATGAAAACATCATAATAATAGAAATACAATAAGAAAACAAAGATTAAAAAAAAAAGATTAGAAATGGGATAAAAACATAAAGAGGTGTTAAAAGAAACGTTCCATAGGGACGTCGGTCAATACTGACACGATGGCGTCACGCAGTTGCTTCAGTTCAGACGGCGCGTTGCGAATGGCCCATTCCATCTCATCCCGAAGACGCTCTATTGGATGTAGTTTTAGTGCAGGTGTGCTAGACTGCTCACTGTCCAGTGTTTGTGAACGTCTGCCACATTCAGGCTCTTTATTTTTGAGCATATTGGGTTGGAACCATGTGTGGTCATTTGCCGCCTATCTATGACAAGGACCAAGACAAGGACGAGTAGCGTGTTCAAGTATGCCGTTTTCCAAACCACTTTTACACTGCTCGGTTATTTGCCTGTTTATGGCCCACTTGCTAGCAAGCACTATACTCGCCGCACTGCTTTGACCTCTCCAACAGGTTTATTTCAACCAGACGACCACTGCGTGGATGTTGTTCTTGGCTCTCCATTCTAAAAAGCCCAGGAAGGCGGCCGTTTCTGAGACACTGAAACCGGCAGGTCTTGTACCGATGATCATACCGTCCTCCAAGTTGATTAGGTCAGTCGTTTTACCCTTTAAAAGGTTTGGCAGAACAGTGACTAGACTTGCCCGTTTGCCCGCTTCAAATAGCTAGCCACAGCCTGGTGTCTTACTGTCCGTATGAGTGATCCATTTTTATGTTTCTAATAAACTAGGCATAATGGACTAGTAAACTGAGGGCTTAGTCACATATCACATGGTGTTCACCAGTTGCCACTGTACAGCTGCATTGACTGTCTTTTTAGTTCAGAACCTGTGTGACATCAATGACGCGATCTCGAGTGCTCCAGCCCTCTTGGTTTGAGTGCCTGTCTTCCCACTGAAATGTGATACTGTTTTTCCTTCTCAGAGTATTTTACCCAATGTACAGTACCATTATGGGAATGGTTGCCTTGGTTTCACTACTAGTTCTACATGACACAAGTTGTTATTACTTGACGTCATGCGCCGCCACCGTTTCTCACTTTCTTTCACGCCAATGGTGTTTTAAAATACTGTGTGACAGTGGAGCAACCAGAGCATATAGTTAATCTGTGTGTGCTGCAACCAATGCTTCCGCAGAAAAATCTAGAACTGAAGGTCCATTAGCAGTTTCTGCTACTTGCTTCCACATGTTTTGCTGTATTGCCACTAAGTCTCTGGATTATCCTGGCATTCTGGCGACTCTCCTGGGAAAAAAACGATTCTGTGAATGAACTTCCCAGTACTTTCAGAATCCCTGGAGCCTTGTTGTCAGTTCCTGGAGCGGGCTGGATGCTGGAAGAGGGGAGATGGCGCAGGGATGGTGTTACCATGTCCCCCGCCACCCGTTGCCATGCAGATGGCGAGATCCAAGCGGAGCCTGACCACACGTCTTATTGACCGGAGCAGAATGTGGCAAATATCTCCTGCAACCCAAATCCATCCAACCCCCAACCCCCTTCCCGTATCGGTTCTACAAGCTGCGTTCCATTCACGGAACTGGAGGCGCCAAGCTGTGATTGGTTGAGGTGAAATGCCGAGCTGACGATTCATGTGAAGATGCAACTGTGAACGACTGTTGTTGGAGGGAGTGCTAGCTTGCTATTCGCTAAGCCGATATCCAGAGAACCAAAAGTCTTTCTGTAGAAAGTCAATACCCAAGGCCTCTAATGTGTTCCCAATTGATTCATGTTATCCTTTTGCTTCCTTAGTCGCTCTGTCTTTTTGTGTTGTGGAGCGGTAGCAGGCTAATGTAGCCTAGTCCCCCATCTGTTTGTGCTGTTTTCACTCTCGACTTCTATGGTCTTTGTCACAACGCTGTCACAGCCTGGTCTTTTATGTGTTTTGTATGTATTTTATGTTTCGCAGCGGAGATGATGTAAGATTAGCCCTTTCTCAGGTCTGTTTGTGGATTGTCTCCTTATTTTACTCTTTGTCTTCTTGTTGTTGTGGAGCTGTAGACTTATAGCCTGGCCTTTTAGGATTGATATATTTATTAATTGATATTGAACCAGGCTTGTGTTTGTTAGTTTCAGAAGGAGAACGTCCATTTTGCTCTAACTACACCCGACAAGCAGAAGATCACCCAATGAATTCTCTTCCCGTTTAGCCTCTCCCTTGTCCCACCACACCTCCACTTTTAAATTCTGTCTTGTTTACGCCGAGTCCATAAAACTCTGTTGTAATTAGTAGCTGAAAGTGTTGCTGGAGAGGGCTGTGGTCCAGATAGCACCCTGTCACCTTGACGGTATACACACTTGACCAGCGGCGGCTCTTGTCAGAAGTCGTCCACTACACTGGGAGTAGTGTGCAGTTTAGGACGCAGAAGTGGGAAATAAATAACGTTTCCTGCCCCACCTTTAAAAACTACACAGGTTTATCATGTTAGCATTACAGCCAATACACTGTGTCAGACTGCTCGTGATTGTTCGACCGAATTAGATTTTTGTTGTAGTCAGTTTTACGATGCAAGGTGTGATAGTCTTGGTTATTCATATCCGGGTAATTCGTGCTGTTGTAATTCCAGATATAATGAGCATTATTTTGCCGTGGAGATAGTGGGATCACATGGTGCGTCTGTGTCATGTGGATCATGAGTTTGTTTCAGAACTGAGGTGGTGGGGGGGTCGGGTTTGTTTGTGTGTAATGTGTCTGTGTCTTTGTGTGTTTGTCTATCTCTGTGTGTGTGTGTGTCTGTCTGTGTCTTTGTTCTGTCACTGAACTCTTTCATCTGCGGTTCAGTCAGGGGTGGCTCCCTGTTTAGTCACACGTCACATGAAGTCAACGGCACCAATCATTTGGACTCCAAGTCCCCATTTGGACATCAAAATTCATTGATTTCTTTTCATTTCTTTTGTCGTCAAAAGCCTGAAAAAGTTAGCTGATAATGGATTTGTCCATTATAATTGCTACATAATATTTGTCTCTCGCCGCCTCTCAACAACGCGGCAGACCTTTTGACTTTAATTGGTTCCCAGAAGCCCATATATGGCATGCCTATTATTAAACACTGTGCATGACATGAAGAGAGAACTGCAACGGTGGTCCACCATGTTCTCCATATTCAAAGCACATTTCAACGCCAGCCCCCAGTCATACCCCACCCCTGATATGGAATTGTTCCTCTGTGTCTGCGGTGCCCGGTGAGACTCTGCCGAGTGCTAATAACAGACTTAGTTTAAGGCTGAATTATTTTCAATTGTTGGAGACCCACGCATTAAGAGGAAAATGAACACGTTCTGTGTCCTTTTAGTTGCTAACTGACTCCTACAACAGTTAGTGGTCCGCAGCCTTGCCTCCTTATCCAATCAGTATGCTTCAGAATGCTCATACTCGTTCTCTCTAGGCTGGTTACCAAGGAGACAGAGTCAAGTCTGGGATGTAGTAGTTTCAGCCGTGGTTCCAACTGATGCTGCTGTGTTTTTCCTTGTTTTTTTTCCCCCTCTCCATCGTCCTGGGATTTTTTTTTATTCCCACCAGTTTTTCCGGAAATCCTGCCCTCACACCTGAACACACCTGTTCAACATTCCCTGTGACCCCACCTTTCTGGTGAGACGAGGAGCAGGAAGGATTGTGTCTGGGGGAGGTTAGGAGAGAGCTTAGAGAGCAAAGAGGAAAGGCTGTTAGAAACAAGGAGGAAAATCATTCATGTAGCCATTATTTTTTAATTGGTCCAACTAGGCCAACTATGCCCAGTTTGGACAAGACCCCTAATAAATAGAGGCTTATTGACACACATGATTTATTAAGTGTTGTGAATGAGGACGTTGAACATCTCTAAGAAATTAAACCTTGGAACAACTATGATTTAAATTGCTGTGAACAGATGGTTGCTGTCTCATACTGTGACTCCCAAAAAAACCTCATCTTGACCAACTCTCTCAAAGGGCCCTTTATTTGTTTATCTGACCAGTCTTAGAGGGTGACTTGTAGAGAGCGGCTGAACAATCAATAAACCCGTCCACTTTGGGAACCACTCAAGTTACAAAATTTGAAACTCATTGAAGATTTAAATTGGGAGGGATTTCCTCTTTTAAATTGGTCAAACCTCCAAATCAGACAAACGAGTGCACATTTTGTATAATTTGGCATGTCTTTCCATTTCTTTGGGTTAAATTGAAGAAACTCCAAACATATGTCTGCACATGCTTAGAGAGCACTTTGCTTTTCAGCCTGCTTTATGCGTGGTGGACCTGGGTTCATTGGAAATCCTACTGTTGTCTATTAACCACTGCAATCGTCTACTCTCTTGTAGCTGTGCGTTGGTTTGACAAATATAGAGAGGTTGAAGACCCCTCTTCTTTCTCCCGTTATATAGCTGAAACCACCATCATGTCCTTCACTTTAGATGAACACTCAGCAATTTTCCCACTAAAATACAAACCCTCCACCGGGACGCGGAATATTGGGTTTTCTGCTGTGACAGCAAAATGAGACTCAACTCTACCAAGACCCCAGAGATGGAGAGAAACCCCGACGAGTTTTTGGAGAACACTGTTAACATGGTGTGGGAGTGTTACGAATCTAACCTTTGACTAAGGGAAAATTGTTCAAAGAAAAATATTTTTGTTGTCAAGATTATTATTTTATTGAAAAACATGCCTCCCACAATTACTGAAAACAGCTCTAGGTTGTCTGCTATGATGTTTGATGAGGTGGGAGAACACATGAAGGGATGTGAGACCATTGCTCCATATAGAAACTCTCCAGTTCCTTCAGTGTCCTTCGTCCTTGGTTTACAATCTCCTCTTCACCTCACCCCATAGGTCTTCAACAGATTGTAGGTGAGGGGGCATGTGATGGCCATTGCGAAAGCTTGATTCTGTGGTCAGTGAGACATATTCGTGTGGTTTTGGATGTATGCTTTGGCTCGTTGACCTGCTTTCAGATCCAACGATGGCCCAGTTTTAGCATCCGGGCAGAGGCAGACAGGTTTTGGCCTATAATCTCCTGGTGCTTGATGGAGTCAATGTTGCCATTGGTGACAGCAGAAGCAATCTTCTGGCAACCCTTCCATATAACTAGCTGACATGGAGGGGCATCTAATAGTAATTTTGGAGATTTGGTCATCCTAAGATGTAACCAAGTTCTGCAATTGTCCAACTGTGATCCTTGGAGATTTTTTGCCACTTGAACCTTCTCACTGTGCGTGGGAGCAAAATAAACATGCATCCTCTTCCAGACTGGTTCATTACTGCTCCAGTAGTTTTACTTTTCTTATTATTGCACCAATTGTGGAGATAGGTGTTTTCAGTTCAGTGCTGCGATCATTTTATAGCCATTGGCTGATTTGTGGAGGTCAACAACCTATAGTCTCATTTCATTTTTGTTTTCTTTGGCCTTTTCCCATGCATGTGTGTCACCTCATATTTATACCCCATTGAACAAGATATCATGGATGACCACTAAAGAGTTCCAAAAGACTTTAAAAAGTAATCTTTGAAAAGTAAAATCTTAATCGGAATATGCAGAATATTGTGGCATGCATGTTTCTGAATAAAATAATGATTTATTTAGGATCACTTAGTTTATCTTTTAACTCTTCTCACTCGGTTAATAGTTGCATTCAGATGATTATTTGAGTGTAAGATCAAGCTGATAAACAACAACGATATTCTTTCACAGGCTTTTTTGTGCCTATTTACCTAGGGTGTCAATAATTCTGGAGGGCACTGAATACACATACAATCATGGTATTTAGGCAGCTTATTTACCATCCTGGTCCCTTTAGGTCAGTGACACAGCGCTTCCCAGGCCTGACACATACCAGATGCGTGTGGTCCATCTATCACACACACACACACACACACACACACACACACACACACACACACACACACATACACATGGACACAACCCCTGACACACATATACACACTTTCCCTCAGTCTCTCCGCAGTGTATCTATGCAGTAAATAGACTCCTGTACCACCAGGGGCCTCTAATCCTCACATGCATGATTTACCTGAGGGGTGAAAATGGATAAACACAACATGGCCGACACTCTGCCCGAGCTGCCGGATGTCTCTGACCTCTGCCCAAGAGCGTGCGTGCGTGCGTGTGTGTGTGTGTCTCTCTCTCTGTCAGAGAGAGGATCCGTGCGTGTGTCCTTGCAGTGCTCTGCAGCCCATCAGTGCCAAGGCTTTGTGAATAAATCAGCTCCCATTGAGTCCCCATCAACACCGAAACGCCGCATGGCCTCTGTCCCAGTTCCACCCGCAGTTATCTCCCAAGTCTTTTTCGAGATGTGTCTGCGCTTTGATGTAAACGACTGGCAGGCGCTGTGGACTGTGATGTTGGATTTAGACACTCACTGCTGAGTGAGTCAAGTCTACTCCTCTCGTCTCAAAAGTCCTAATCAATCGTTGTGACCGTGCTTCACTCCGCAGATGCAGATTCTTGACAAGTTCCCAATCGAGGGAGGGCAGAAGGATCCCAAGAAGAGAATCATCCCCTTTCTCCCAGGTACGTCTTCATCTTTCTACCTGCCTCTCTCCGTTCAGCGCGCATTCACATTCAGCGTGCAGAAAATCCCTACTCCCGCTACGTTTTAGCGAAGGCCTCCGTGGACCCCAGATCGCCCTCAACTTTGAACCCTGAGCGTAGGTGACGATGAGATCCAATTGCACGTCAGTTATGGCCGGGGGGGGGGGGGTTGGGGGGGGGTTGCAGACAGGCTGCACCTTAAAGACGCGCCATGACAGCGGAGTCACCCAGAGCGCTGACTCGACAGGAAGTTACACCGCTTCAGTTCTTTGTGTGTGTGTGTGTGTGTGTGGGTCAGCCTCCTGCTCGTATTGACACCCTGGCTTGCTGGTGTCTGTTCTACATTATCTATCTGCCTGTCCGTCAAGTGGACTTGCCATCTGAGACGCTGCATCAAGCTGGTACTGGTACTGGTACTGGTACTGGCGGTGTGTGTGTGTGTGTGGGTGAGATTGCATGAGCGTTTCTGGGTGTTTTTCTGCGGGAGTGAAGTTCACAACACGAAAACAACAGAAAGAGAGGGAAGAACGGCGAGAAACACAGCCGGTGCGAGTGAGGCGCCCGTCTGTTTACCGTTGTTTGTTTTCGTTGGGGGTGTCTTTAGCCCCGACGACGACCACGTGCTCTCTGGCAGGATGTGGAAACCCTCCGTCTCCCTTTCCCACCTGGCTAACCACCTGGGCGTCGTCAGCCGAAACATCCACCACTAACTGCCCCGCTCGCATATCTTTATTGAGGTGGCTTCGTTCATTGAGAAAACATCTCTTTTGCAACCAAGACCAAGTTGTCCATATTATGGCAAGAACAGCTCAAATGTGCAAAGAGAAAGAGTCCATCATTACTTTAAGACATGAAGTTCAGTCAATCCAGAAAATGTCAACAACTTTGAAAGTTTCTTCAAGTGCCATTGCAAAAAACATCAAGCGCTATGATGAAACTGGCTCTCATGAGCACCGCTATGGGAAAGGAAGACCCAGAGTTAACTCTGCTGCAGAGGATATGTTCATTTGAGTTACCAGCCTCAGAAATGCACAATTAACTGCACCTCAGATTGCAGCCAAAGTAAATGCTACCCAGAGTTTAAGTAACTGACACATCTCAATATCCACTGTTTAGAGGAGACTGCCAGAATCCGGCCTTCATGGTCGAGTGCTGCATCATTTGAACTGGCCTCCACGATCACTCAACCTCAACCCAATTGAGATGGTTTGGGAGGAGTTGGATCACAGAGTCAAGGAAAAGCAGGCATCATGTGATCAACATATGTGGGAACTCCTTCGAGACTGTTGGAAAAGCATTCCAGGTGACTACCTCATGAAGCTGGTTGAGAGAATGCCAAGATTGTGCAAAGCTGTAATCAAGGCAAAGGGTGGCTACTACGAAAAATCAAAAATATAAATGTATTCTGATATGTTCAACACTTTTTTGGGGTGGTACACGCTTCCACGTCTAATTTCATAGTTTTTATGTCTTCACTATTATTCTAAAATGTGGAAAATATAGTAAAAATGAGTACCCTTGAATGAGTTGGTGTGTCCAAACGTTTGACTGGTACTGTATGTCTGTTTAAACTTCGGCGCTGCAGGTCATCATTACTGAATTCCTGGTCATGAGACCCCACACAGGCTCCTCCTGTCTTCACTGTCATTAGATCCCTTCCTGGAGGCCTTCTTTTTGGCTGACGCTCTTGTCACCGCGGTCACCCACTTGAATACACGCATGACCTTGGAGACCCTAAACCAAATTTCAAATGTAAAGAGGCCGATTCACAGCTAGATGTCGACGAACTCCCGGTTTCCGGCGTCGGCCGGGGAAGAGAGGTTGGCGACTGAGGAGCTCACGTGGCACTGACACCTAGTGGTGGTCCGGGGACGTACGCCGACAAACTGAACAGCGGTTTTCCTCTGTCATGTCCCACTTGCAGCGATGCTAAAACGTGTCGCTGTGTTTTTGACTCTTTCTTGCTTTCTCCCAGGGAAGATCCTGTTCAGGCGGAGCCATGTGCGCGATGTGGCCATGAAGAGGTTACGTTTTATCGACGACTACTGCCGGGTAAGACGCACGGACAATGCGTACATGATCTGTCGCCGCTGCCACCGCCCCCCCCACCCATCGCATGTTATGTGGGTTAAAGGGTCAGAGGTCAGGAGTCACAGATGGTGTCGACGATGAAGGGGGTGGCTGTATACGCAAGCGGTCATGTGTCGAAAGGGTGGGGGGGGCATCCAGTTCCAAAAATGTCTCTTCAAACAAATAATAAAGTATATTAATAATGAAAACTGCTTAGCTATTCATGAAGCACATTGTCATACTTATTGGTCTCCGAGGCTTTTGTTTCCCCTGTTTTTAACATTTTTCAGAAGGGGATTGACCTAACTTCTGACTCTGCCCTACAAAAGACAGACTTTGAAAGGCTCACTACTCTTTCAAAAGCCAGATAATGGCAGTGCCCTTGGTTGAGAGTTTTTATTAACGTTTTCTGAAACTCCCTTTGGTCTGTCAACACTTTGAGGAAAAAAAAAAAAACTCTTATCACTTTTCCTTTGTTTAGCGTCTCTCTCTCTCTTCTCTCTCTCTCTCTTTTCCATCATCCCTCCTCTGGTTTCTTTCCCTCTCTCTCTCCTCCCCCTCTCCTTCCTTTCAGCACAGTGCCAAAGTCTCTAACACCATGCTATTGAAGGCCACAGATATAAACAAACATGGGAGCTTGACTGAAATACACACAGATAATGCAGCTTCTGAAGTGGGGAAGATCTCAAGTTTTCTGCCTTTCTAAAGTCTGGATTAAAACCAGATCGGATCTCATAAATGTTCATGATACATTTCTGAAACTTTGACGTTCCCATTCACATAGTCTTTGAACTTGAATGTAAAAAAATATACAATACAATAATAAATTGTAAGACATAAGGAGCTAGTTCTACCTATCTATCAGCCTTTCACCAGCCTAAGTAATGTTTACTTCCTGTTTGTTGTCTCAAGCCAAACAGCAAGAGAGTGAGTCATTATCCAGAGGCTTTCTCAAGGGATTGTGGGACACAGGAGCCAAATTTCCTTATCACTAGCTATCTTTAAACTGTTCCTCAGAAAATTGGTCATAATAAAACCCAATATAACTACCACTTTAATAGCATCAAATTACTCTGTATACCACCTGTATGTATGTAAATGAGCTGTTTTTACTATCTGCCACACATTTACATTGGTCTGCATAGTGAAATGTTGATTCATGTACCCTGTCGTTTCCCATAAATGATACATGAAGCTTGGTGGGCCGTCATAAATCATAGATACTTTGTTAGATATGACTGTCTACCTGCCTGGTAATCGACTTCTAGTGTATCGATCCATTTCGGTAGTAATGTGTCTTAGCTGGATCATAAAAAATGCATGTCCGACCTCAGTGGGATAGGCTGACATATGATCTTTCATTTAATTGGAGCCAAGCAGTCTGCCAAGAGTTCTGCTTTATTCAGTGACATTACCACACAAAGTATGTGTGCATCCTCTATTAGCTCCGCGTCACCCGCAGTGTTTTCTCATTCAAACAAGAGCTACTTTGTGTGACGCGCGTCTCACAGCAGATGTTCTCTCTCCACCTCCCCCGCCCTCTCACCTTTCACCTCTCTCACCGGTCTCCCCTTTTTCCCCCCTCTCCTCTCCTCACCTCTCTCCTCCCATCTTCCTCTCAAACTCC